>QZGG01000288.1:0-173651 GCA_006409495.1 Sedum album
AATTACCATACCTTGTGTCTTCTGCGGTGGAGGAACAGTCGGTGATATCATTGGTAGTTTCAGCTCCTTCTCCGCACGCGTCTAACAGTGCGCGAGTTTGATGGCGCGCATGCTCGTTTTCCACTGCGTCATCAATGATGTCTATTACGTTCACTGTGGAATCATCATGGGGGAATTGCATGCCTTTAAATATATTGAAGTTTATGACCTCGCCGTCAACTTCCATTGACAAGGTTCCCTTCCATACATCTATTCTTGTCCGCGCGGTCATTAAGAATGGTCGGCCAAGCAAAACTTGCGCGGTGTCGGCGGTGACGTTCCCTTCCATCTCTAATACGTAGAAATCTGCCGGGAACACCAATTCCCCTACTTTTACCAATACATCTTCAACCATGCCCCCGGCTATTTACAGGATCTGTCTGCTAGTTGGATTGTCAATCCTACGGGCTTAAGCGGACCAATGCGCAGAGATGTGTATAGAGAGTGAGGTAAAACATTAATAGACGCACCCAAGTCTATCATGCAATTGTCTACTACAGAGTTTCCGATTGTACATGGTATAGTGAACGTACCGGATCTCGACATTTGGGTGGTACCTTATGTTGTACAATCGCTGAGGCGTTGGCATTGAGCTGTACTTGTTCCCTCTGTCCTCCTCTCTTCCTTTTATTTGTACACAGATCCTTAAGAAACTTTGCGTATCGAGGGATTTGTTTTAATGCATCTATAAGAGGGATATTGATTTCCACCTTGCTGAATAAATCATAAAGTTCCTTATCGAGCTCAGTCTTCTTGATTCTCGTACTCTGTGCAGGGAAAGGAAGTGGTACGTTGCTGTTAGATTGGCTTTCCTGCCTTGCGACTGGTGCGTCATGTTCTGGCGTTGAGTCTGGAATCTGCGCGTCTGTGCTTTTCCTTGGGCGAGTGGTCTCTAGCGCACCTGAGGTTGCCTTGCCTGATCTAAGTAGTATCGCGTTGACACCATTCTGTATTCTGGCTTTGGCTGTTTTCCTGTTGTTTGAGATTTCAGTCACGGTTTCAGAGATTTGTGTTAACTGATTTTCAATCAGAGTAAAACGCTTCTCGTTCTGCTCCTGGTTCTTGCTTACTGTCTCGGCCAACTGACTCACAATTTCTTCCAATGACTTCTTTGGTTGCTGGGTGGTCTGCACTGGTCCTTCAGCGCGTCTGTGTGGTGGGTTGTAAGAAGCTACTGGCGCGTAAGGTCGCGCGCCAGCAGGTGCATTAGGTTGCGCGCTCCAGTCAGCGCGCGGTCTCTGGAAATTCTGCTCATTCTTCCAACTAAACCCGTTCTCAGCCAAACCAAATCTAGGCTGTCCTTGCCTAGCTTGTCCATTATTCCACCCACCTACAGCATTGACATCTGCGTGTTCTTCAAATAGGGTGGGGCATGCGTCAGTCTGGTGATCTGTGGCGTGACAGAATTCACAAGTTCTAATGTCGGCGCTCTTCTTCATCATCAACTTCTGCATCATATCCTTCAGTTCCTTGATTTCTCCAGTCACGTCCACTTGATGCAATGATCTGGTGCGATTGTTCTCTAAAGAAACCTGATATCTAACTTGATCGGCCGTGTCCTCTATTAATTTCCAAACATCCTCCGGATACATATTCCTCACGTTACCTCCTGCGCAAGCATTCAGCAACCTGAGTTCCATCTCAGTAAGTCCGTTGAGGAAGTTCTCGATCAGTACGTGTTGGGGGAGTCCGTGATTGTAGCAGTTCGCTTCAAGTTCCCTGAACCGCTCATAGTACTCAGATAGTGACTCTCCATGCAACTGTTTCGGCGCAGCTAGCTCTCGTCTGAGTAGTGAGACCTTGGCTGCAGGGTAGAACTTGTCAAAGAACCGTTCCTGCAACTCGGGCCATGTCCTTATCGACCCCGGAGCTAGCCCCATCAACCACTGCCTAGCTGAATCACACAACGAGAATGGGAAAGCTCTCAACTTCAGCAACTCTTGATCCTCATTCCCAATCTTCATGTTTTCACAGATGGCCGCAAACTCTCGTATGTGCTTAACTGGGTTCTCACTAGCCATACTATGGAACTTTGGTATGTAGTGAACAAGCTGGGTCCGCAGCTCGAAGTGTCCATCAGGAGGTAGCACGATGCACCAGGGTTGGTTAACGGCTTGAGGAGCCGACATCTCTTTGATGGTGCGTCGTGCCACAGGTTGAGCGGTACGCGTACGACAGGTGGTTGCGCGCGTACATCCATATTGTTCAGGCAGGTTGTCATTCCTTGGTAACTCATCCATTCTAACTCTAAATCTGCGTACTTCTCTTCTGATTTCCTCGAGTTCAGCTGGGTGTAGGCGAGCAAAGATGTTCTCGCGTTGCGCACTGGCGCGTCTGGAGTCTCTCTTCTTCTCCCGATTACACTGTTCTCACCAAAATTTCCATACAAAACAAAAACAACAGCTAAATTAAACGTAACTAATTTTTTTTTGGATTTTTATATAAGAAAACAAAAAGTAAATAACAAAGAAAAAGAAAAGAAAACTTCTCTAGCCGCTCCCCGGCAACGGCGCCAAAATTTGACGAGCACGTCGTTGAGTGCTGCAAATTTGTCCCAGCTCTCCTACTAGTATAGTCTTGGTAAGCTGGGGTCGAATCCACAGGGAACGGTGAGAAGTCGTCTTTTAACTACAAACTAAAGATTGGGGTTGTGAGTGAAAACAAGAAAAAGAAAGAAAACTGTTGCGCAAGTACAACTGGCGCACACAGACAGCAAGTATAAAAGATGTTAATATATGCAAGAGATGAGCTCGGTTCAGATTCTTCACTATGAATTTCTATGTTTATCCTCGGTCACTAAAGATACACGATGTATTGTTCACGTAGGTTAAGGTCCTGTCACAGCTTAATAACCTACACATACATTCCGGTCAAGGTCCGTATGATATTATTACTCAACTAGTCTAGTCAATAACGAATCCGGTCAAGGTAGCTATGCCTATTCTAGTGTTACTCCTATCATTCACAGTCACGTACTTCTGATAGTTTAACTATAGATAATAGATTCTACAACTAAGTCTGCGGTGCAAGGCTTCGCTTAATTGTCTAACCTAATTATCATGCAATTGAGTTCGGAATAATAATACTAAACTTTATCATGCAAATTAAGAACAAGACCTCAAAACATATAATTCATAGATTCAAATCCAAACCGAATTCAGTGAGTTTAGCTACTCATGCTGAGTGAATACATCTCAAGAATAATTATAGAACAACTAAAATAACAAGACAAATCTGAGCAGTGCGTCGTCAGGCTCGCGTGACAGCTCGCGCGCACGGCTCGGCCGGAATTCTGCTCTTCTCTCTAAGTACGCACGGTCTCACCTCTAATATGCACACTTACGATTTCCATGAAGCTTTGTATTTATAGTCTTGCCTCCTAGGGTTTCCACGAATGTTTAGGCAAGAATATCTGTAGGAAATCATCTTCATCTCTAAAAATCAGCTTAGGAAATATTTGATCTCCAAAAACCGAACTTAGAAATATTCTTTGCACGTGATGATGTCATCGCTCCGGATATCTCGCTGTCTGCTGACGTCATTGTCTTGCTGTCTACTACGCGACCCATACTCGCGCGCCATAGTGCTCGCACGCTAGTGATCTTTTGTCCTTTGTTGTCACCTTGTTGCCTTATGTTTCGAGTTTCAGCCTTTTTGTTGCGTTTTTGTTCTAACTCTTCTAATCAGCCTGTAATACAAAACTACACCAAAAGCGTAATCTTATACTAAAATATGTTAGAATATAAGCAGTGTAACGGACTTAAAGTAGCGTACAAAAGCACTCTATCAGAGAGCTCTAATATTGATGATCCTTGGATTCTTATGGGAGATTTTAATGCTATTCTGAGGAAATTTGGAACAAGTCCTCGGCAGATTTCAATGACTTCATTAGCACTGCTGGGCTTTTGGATGTTGGGTTCACAGGTAATAAATTTACATGGTCCAACAACCAAGCTGACAATAGGCGCATTTGGATGAGGCTGGACAGTGTGTTCATAAATGGCCTAGCAGCTGCGAATTTCACGAATCTTAAAGTTATTCATCCCCCCAGAATTAAGTCTGATCATTGGCCCTTTGACGAGCACGTCGTTGAGTGCTGCAAATTTGTCCCGACTCTCCTACTAGTATAGTATTGGCAAGTTGGGGTCGAATCCACAGGGAACGGTGAGAAGTAGTCTTTATCTACAACTAAAACTGGGGTTGTGAGTTAAACAGTTAAAAGACAAAAAACAGGAGCGTGAGTATACTACTGGCGCACAAAATTATTACGAGTGTAACTATAAATATGAGATGAGCTCAGCTTAGACTTATCACTATGAACTTCTATGTTTATCACAGGTTTTTCTAAAGATCTATGACAGATTGTCCACGCAAGTTAAGGTCCGGTAAAGGCTTAATAACTTACACATATATTCCGGTAAAGGTTTATATGATATTACTACCCAACCTAGTCTAATTAACCACGAATCCGGTAAAGGTAGTGATTAACTATTCTAGTGCTACTCCTATCGTTCACTGTAACGTACCTCTGATAGTTTAACGTTAGATAATAGAGTCTATAATTAGGTTTGCGGGTAAAGGCTTCGCCTAACTATCGAAACTAGTTATCATGCAAGTTTGCTCGGAGTAATAATACTAAACAGGTCATGCATTAAGAATAAAACCTCAAAACATATAATTCATAGGTCAAAGTCTAAATTGAATTCAACAAGTTAGCTAGACACGCTGAACATATTCATCTCAAAATTCATATGAAAACAACAAGTAAAGCACTATAGCCTGGTGCGCGCGTCGTCAGTGCGCGTAACAGTCTTGCGCCGGCAGGATTCCAATCTTCTTCTTCTGCTCAACTTGAAGTATGCGTATCCAGCTCTCCTTGTGATTTACATGAAGCTTTGTATATATAGTCTTGCCTCCTAGAGTTTCGACAAATATTTAGGCAAGAATATCTGTAGGAAATCATCTTTATCTCTAAAAATCAGATTTGGGAATATTTGATCTCCAAACACCGAACTTAGAAATATTCTTTACGCGTGATGACGTCATCGCTCCGGATATTTTGCTGATTGCTGACGTCATTGCTTTGCTTTTGCTTTGCGCGACTAAGACTGGCGCGCCACACTGCTCGCGCACTCGTTGTCCTTTGGCTCTTCGTCAACTTTGTTGTCTTTTGCTCTGAGATTCGGCCTTCTTGTTGCACTTTTGTTCTAACTCTTCTTTTAAACCTGAGATACAAAACTACACCAAAAGCATAATCTTATACTAAAATATGTTAGAATCTAAGCAGAGTAAAGGACCTAATGTAGCATACAAAAGTGCTATATCATCATTGTTAATCACGTTCACTGCTAAAGACGGTCATTATGGTAACTTCAGCTTTAACCCAGCCTGGGTTAATCATCATAGCTTCTTCAGGGTGGTTGAAGACACGTGGAATGGTTCTGCACATGCCAACCCTTTGCTAAACTGCCATTATAAGTTAAGAGAACTAAGGAATGTGCTGAAACAATAGAACTAGAACGTTTTTGGTGACACAGAGAAAAATATATAAGACTTGGGTCGGCATATTGAGGATGAGGAGTGTTCCCTTCAGTCCAATTGGTCGTTAGAGAAGGAATATAATCTTGTTTTCTTACTTAAAAGACTTGATGATGTTTTGGTGGATAGGGAAACCTTTTTTAATGCTAAGACCCATCTTGGGTGGCTCGTAAGTGGTGACAGAAATACTGGTTTGTTTCATGCTGCTTTGAAGGTCAGACGAGCTACTAACAATTTCACCATCAGTCTCCCTTGTGGTTCAGCTTCAGATGAAAGGGATTTGATACGGAGTTCAGTAGTAACTTACTTCCAGAGTCTCCTGGGAGGTTTCCCCAACCCCAGATCCATCTTACTTTGAAGATATTAATGTGGGGATCTCTGCTTTTGATAATGATAGAAGTACTAGCATCCCTGAATCAGAGGAAATTTATTCTGCTTTCTCTACTCTCCCCAGGGACAGTGCTCCTGGTCCCGATGGTTTCACGGGCATATTCTTTATTTCCTGCTGGCGGGTAATTGGGCCGGACATTATAAAAGCTGTCTAGTTCTTCTTTAAAGGTTTTTCAATCCCCAAAGCAATCTACTCCACCATTTTAACTCTTCTTCCCAAGGTCCGGAATGCTACATCCTTAGAGCAAATCAGACCTATTAGCCTCAGCAACTTTCTGCATAAAATTATTTCCAAAGTCTTAAATGATTGTATCCGTCCCCTCCTTGATAGGATCATTAGTTTGGGGCAATTTGGTTTATTCCTGGAAGGTCTATCCACCAATGTAGAGCCCTGGCTCAGGACTTGGTGCATGATATTCACAAGAAGGTGCATGGGGGTAATGTTGTGGTGAAGTTGGATTTGCGAAAACCTATGATAGGGTTTCGTGGATTTTCTTAATTCGTAGCATGAAGGCCTTAGGGTTCAATGACAATGTATGTGACCTTATAAGCAACTGTTGGTACTCTATAAGCAACTGTTGGTACTCTATAAGCAACTGTTGGTACACTATAAGAATTAGAGGAAAATCCTTTGGATACTTCAAAGCTAATCAAGGCCTTCGACAGGCTGTCTCCTAGTTTATTTCTTATCGTAATGGAGGTGTTATCTCACAAGTTACACAGAGCTGCAACTTATGGTGGAGGTTTAATGCCGTATTGGTCTTCTCTCCAAGCCAAAGAGATTAACCACCTATTCTATGCAGATGACATTCTTTTGTTCACAAATGGTGGTAGGAGATCTTTCTCAAAAGTGCTAGAGATCATGAGAGATTTCTGTAGTAATTCAGGCCAGCAAATCCAAGGTTCAAAGTCCAAAATATTCTTTTCTAAACATCTCCGGGGTGTGTGGAAGAACAACCTTTTGCGTAAGTCTGGTTTTAATGAGGGAGTTTTCCCTGCTAGGTACCTTGGGGTCCCTATTTTCCCAGGACAGCCTAAGATTGCCTACTTCAGTGATATGATAGACTCGATAAGAAAGCGCATGGGAACCTGGATGAAATCCTTACTGAACATGGCTGGTCGTATCACTATTATTCGTTCAGTCCTTCAATCAATTCCGATTCATTGTCTCTCTGTTCTGCAGGTTCCTAAAGGGGTTCTAAAGAGTATTGATTGCATAATTAGGAATTTTCTTTGGGATTACAATGGTGATCATTGAAGGCATTGGGTGAACTGGAATACAGTTTGCAAGCCTACGAGTCCAGGAGTCTGGGAATTAAACAGCTCAATCATGTGATGTATGGCCTTCATGGCAAGATGGCTTGGCAATTTTTAACTAATTACTCTCTGTGGTCTATTCACGCAAGAAGCAGATTTAAAATTGGTGGCAAAGGTTCCTGTGTTTGGAAACGGATTTCTCCTTTGATAGCCAGCATCTCGCAAGACTGTCATTGGTTTTTGGGTAATGGTCAGACAAAAGTCTCGGTCTTCTGTGGTAATTTTTCTATGCCGTATCACCAAAGGCTAGGCAATCTGTCTATTAGGAAAGTTATTGATAATGAGGATCACCGCAGACTTCTTACTCATTCTGCCAACTCCAAATTCTTGAGGTCGATTGAGGGTGACATATACAAAGACCAACCGGATGTGTTAGTCTGGGAAAAGGATCCTTCAGGTATGGTAACTACCTCCAATTACATTGCCATCTATTTTCCAATTCCTAATGTTGTCAAGAAATATGATATTATATGGCTGTCCTGGCTTCCTATGAAAATGTCTTGTTTTTGGTGGAAAGTTTGCCATTCAGGTATTCCTACTCATGATAATATGAAAAAGCTTGGTTTCCATTTGCTAGTAAGTGCTTCTGCTGCCAAACCCCTGTGAGGAAACTGTAGATCACCTGTTCCTCCAAAGTGATCTAGGTAGACTGTTCTTGGATTTTCTTTGCCCTTTATTCTGCAAGGAAATGCCAACATCGCTGCATCACATGTGATACCTCTGGGGCATTAAAGCTGATTTTTCTTAATTTAGTGACTTTCTTGGGTTTGGCTTGATTAGCTTCAGTTTGTGGGAGGTTTGGAATCAAAGGAAACGGAGGATGTTTGGTAACAATGTCAGCAGCTCCAGCAAATGGGATGTCTTGAGATGGGTCGTTTTTTAGTTAAAATGATTAAGACTAAACCTGGATCTGATCCTTTAACAAGATCAATCTGTTCTGCTCTTCATATATCTCCTAACATACATCCACGTAAGTCAATTTCTTGGGTGCCTGGTTGCCTAATTATAAGGGCAACACATGCAATATTGTTGTTTGGGTTGATACAGATCAATCTCCTTTGGCTGCTTTTATTCGTGACAAGTTTGGTAGCTTTGTGGCTGCCTTTAAATCTATTAGTAGCAATAAACATTTCCTGTTTTGTCTTCTTCATATTCTTCATAGTCTTCAGGGTGGCTCACCAAGATATCCATCTACTGGGCAGGGACTCCATGGTTGAGTGGCCTCATTTTCAGGTCAGAAGAAAGGTTATCCACAGGCTAAGACAGGTGCAAATATTCAAGACCAGCCATTCCCAAAACCGTCCTGCTGATGCGATGTGTTATGCTAGAACCGAGCTTTTGTTCACAAAGGCTCTTGATGAGCTTCCAAAAACTGTTCACAGGGCCTTTATTAATGACCTTTATGTGCAACACCCTTGTTCTTGCATTGATCAACGCATTTTTCTTTGATGATCTGTTGTTTAGTGTTACTTCTGGCGAGTCTCCGATTTGTGGTTTCCACCCGTGTTTTCTTTTGGCAAGTTACTAGGTTTTGGTTTCTGCCTTTTCTCTGTTCCGTTTATTATGTTTTTGCTAGTTTCCGAGTTGTAGATAACAGTAATCTTATCGGGGTCAATGCATCTTTGTTGAAGGTGAGTCACCTTTTAACTAGGATGCAGCTCCCCTTCATTGTAATGCCTCGGCCCATGCAGTTTGGGCCCCTACTAATAAATGAAATTTAAGTAAAAAAAACTTGTATCGAACTTTCAAGTGAATGTTTAATCGTTATGTTATGCTATAATGCACTATTATAGGTGATAATGAAGTGATTAGTCATACAATCGTTTATCATGTTCGTAAAAGCTCTAAACACGAACTTTAGAGTACACTAGCACTTTGCTTCAAAGACTTGTATTGATTATTCAAGTGAATAGTTTAATCGTTGAGCTATGCTACATTATACTATTAGAAGTGATAATGAAGTGATTAGTGTTCGTAAAGGCTTTTAACACGAACTTTAGAGTACACTAGCACTTTGCTTCAAAGTGACGCAAACTTGATTCGAACTTTCAAGTGAATGTTTAATCATTGAGTTATGCTATATTACGCTATTAGAAGTGATAATGAAGTAATTAGTAATACAATTGACTCATTTATCATATTCGTAAAGGCTCTAAACACGTACTTTAGAGTACACTAGCCCTTTGCTTCAAAGTGAAGCAAACTTGAATCGAACTTTCAACTGAATGTTTAATTGTTATGATATGCCACAATACACAATTATAAGTAAAGTGATTAGTCATACAATTGAATTGAAAGCTCTAAACACGAACTTTAGAGTACACCAGCACTTTGATTCAAATTGAAGCAAACTTAATTCGAACTTTTAAGTGAATGTTTAATCGTTAAGTTATGCTATATTATACTATTAGAAGTGATAATGAAGTGATTAGTCATACAATCGACTCATTTATCATGTTCGTAAAGGCTTTAAACACGAACTTTAGAGTACACTACCACTTTGCTTCAAAGTGAAGCAAACTTGACTCGAACATTCAAGTGAATCGTTTAGTCGTTGGGCTATGCTATATTACACTATTAGAAGTGATAATGAAGTAATTATTCATACAATCGACTCATTTATCATGTTCGTAAAGGCTCTAAACACGTACTTAAGAGTACACTAGCCCTTTCTTCAAAGTGAAGCAAACTTGTATCGAACTTTTAAGTTAATGTTTAATCAGTATGCTATGCCGTAATACACTATTATAAGTGATAATGAAGTGATTAGTCATGCAATCGACTCGTTTATCATGTACGTAAAATCTCTAAACACGAACTTTAGAGTACACCAGACTTTGCTTCAAAGTTAAGCAAACTTGTATGGAACTTTAAAGTGAATCGTTTAATCGGTGAGCTATGCTACATTACACTAATAGAAGTGATAATGAAGTGATTAGTCATACAATCAACTCATTTATCATGTTCGTAAAGGCTTTAAACACGAACTTTAGAGTACACTACCACTTTGCTTCAAAGTGAAGCAAGCTTGACTCGAACATTCAAGTGAATCATTTAGTCGTTGGGCTATGCTATATTACACTATTAAAAGTGATATTGAAGTGATTATTCATACAATCGACTCATTTATCATGTTCGTTAAAGGCTCTAAACACGTACTTTAGAAGAGTACACTAGCCCTTTGCTTCAAAGTGAAGCAAACTTGTGTCCACCTTTCAAGTGAATGTTTAATCAGTATGCTATGCCATAATACACTATTATAAGTGATAATGAATTGATTAGTCATGCAATCGACTCGTTTATCATGTACGTTAAAAGCCCTAAAACACAAACTTTAGAGTACACTAGCATTTTGCTTCAAAGTGAAGCAAACTTGATTCGTACTTTCAGTGAATCGTTTAATCGTTGATTTTGCTATATTACACTATAAGAAGTGATAATGAAGTGATTAGTCATACAATCGACTCATTTATCAATGTTCGTACACGCTTTGAACACACATACTTTAGAGTACACTAGCACTTTGCTTCAAGTGAAGCAAACTTGATTCCAAACTTTCAAGTCAATCGTTTAATCGTTGATCTATGATTTATACACTATAAGATGTGACAATCAAGTGATTGTATTATTCATACAATCGACTTATTTATCTTATTCGTAAAGGCTCTAAACACGAACTTTAGTTAGAGTACACTAGCACTTTGCTTCAAAGTGATGCAAACTTGAATTCAAACTTTCAAGTGAATGTTCAATCGTTAAGTCACACTATATTACACTATTATAAGTGATAATGAAGTTATTAGTCATACAATCGACTCATTTATCATGTTCGTAAAAGGCTTTGAAATGGAATGTTTAATCTTGAATATATGCTATATTAAACTATTAGAAGTGATAATGAAAATTAGTCATACAATACACTCATTTATCATGTTCGTAAAGGCTCTAAAACACGTACTTTAGAGTACACTAGCCCTTTGCTTCAAAGTGAAGCAAACTTGTATCGAACTTTCAAGTGAAATGTTTGATTGTTATGTTATGCCATAATACACTATTATAATTGATAATGAAGTGGGTTAGTCATACAATCGACTTGTTTATCATGTACGTAAAAGCTCTAAACAAGGAACTTTAGAGTACACTAGCATTTTGCTTCAAAAGTGAAGCAAACTTGATTCGAACATTCAAGTGAATCGTTTAATCTTTTAGCTATGCTTTATTACACTATAACAAGTGATAATGAAGGGATTAGTCATACAATGACTCATTTATAATGTTCGTAAAGACTCTAAACACGAACTTTAGAGTACACTAGCACTTTGTTTCAAATTGAAACAAAACTTGTATCGAACTTTCAAGTTAATTGTTTAATCGTTGAGATATGCTATATCAAACTATTAGAAGTGATAATGAAGTGATTAGTCATACAATCGACTCATTTATCTTGTTTCGTAAAAGGCTCCAAATACGTCCTTTAGAGTACACTAGCACTTTGCTTCAAAGTGAACCAAAGTTCTATCGAACTTTCGAGTGAATCGTTTAATCATTGATCTATGCTTTATTACACTATAAGAAGTGATTAGTCATACAATCGACTGATTTAACTTGTTCGTAAAGGCTCTAAACACATACTTTAGTGTACACTAGCACTTTGCTTCAAAGTGAAGAAAACTTGTATCGAACTTTCAAGTGAATGTTTAATCATTATGTTATGCTATAATACATTATTATAAGTGATAATGAAGTGATTAGTCATACAATCGACTCATTTATCATGTTCGTAAAGCTCCAAACACGAACTTTAGAGTACACTAGCACTTTGCTCCAAAGTGAAGCAAACTTGATCGAACTTTCAAGTGAACAGTTTAATCTTTGAGCTATGCTTTATCACACTATAAGAATTGATAATGAAGTGATTAGTCATACAGTCGACTCATTTTCATGTTCATAAACGCTTTAAACACAAATTTTAGAGTACACTAACACTTTGCTTCAAAGTTAAGCAAACTTGATTCGAACATTGAAGTGAGTTGTTTAATCATTAGGCTATGCTTTATTACACTATAAGAAGTGATAATGAAATGATTAGTCATACAATCGACTCATTTATCATGTTTGTAAAGGCTTTAAACACGAAACTTTAGAGTAAACTAGCACTTTGCTTCAAAGTGAAGCAAACTTGATTCGAACATTCAAGTGAATCGGTTAGTCATTGAGCTATGATTTATGACACTATAAGAAGTGATAATCAAGTGATTAGTCATAAAATCGACTCATTTATCATGTTCGTAAAGGCTTTAAACACGAACTATAGAGTACACTAGCACTTTGCTTCAAAGTGAAGCAAACTTGATTCGAACTTTCAAGTGAATCATTTAATCGTTGAGCTATGCTTTATTACACTATAAGGAGTAATAATGAAGTGATTAGTCATACAATCGACTCATTTATCTTGTTCTTAAAGGCTCTAAAATATGTATTGTAGAGTACACTTGCACTTTGCTTCAAATTGAAGCAAACTTATATTGAACTTTCAAATGAATCGTTAATCGTTGAGCTATGCTATATTACACTATTAGAAGTGATAATGAAGTGATTTGTCATACAATCGACTCATTTATCATGTTCGTAAAAGCTTTAAACACGAATTTTAGAGTACACTAGCACTTTGCTTCAAAGTGAAGCAAACTTGTATCGAACTTTCAAGTGAATCGTTTAATCGTTGAGCTATGCTTTATTACACTATAAGAAGTGATAATGAAGTGATTAGTCATACAAGAGACTCATTTATCATGTTTGTAAAGGCTTTCAACACGAACTTTAGAGTACACTAGGACTTTGCTTCAAAGTCAAGCAAACTTGATTCGAACTATCAAATGCATCGTTTAATCGTTGAGCTATTGACGAGCACGTTGTTGAGTGCTGCAAATTTGTCCCGGCTCTCCTACTAGTATAGTCTTGGTAAGCTGGGGTTGAATCCACAGGGAACGGTGAGAAGTCGCCTTTTTAATCTACAATCTAAAACTGGGGTGGTGAGTAAACAAGTAAAAGACAGAAAACAGGAGCGTGAGTACACTACTGGCGCACAGAATTTACTACGAGTGTGAAATATAAATATTAGATGAGCTCAGTTTAGACTTCTCACTTTGAACTTCTATGTTTATCACAGGTTTTTCTAAGGATTTATGACAAATTGTTCACGTAAGCTAAGGCCCGGTAAAGGCTTAATAACTTACACATATATTACGGTAAAGGTCAATATGATATTACAACCCAACCTAGTCTAATTAATCACGAATCAGGTAAAGGTAGTGACTAAAGGTAGCTCAGTTTTCAAAGTGAAGCAAACTTGATTCAAACTTTCAAGTCAATCATTTAATCGTTGAGCTATGCTTTATTACACTATAAGATGTGACAATCAAGTGATTATTCATACAATCGACTTATTTATCTTATTCGTAAAGGCTCTAAACACGAACTTTAGAGTACACTAGCTCTTTGTTTCAAAGTGATGCAAACTTGATTCAAACTTTCAAGTGAATGTTTAATCGTTAAGTCACACTATATTACACTATTATAAGTGATAATGAAGTTATTAGTCATACAATCGACTCATTTATCATGTTCGTAAAGGCTTTGAAGTGAATGTTTACTCCTTGAATTATGCTATATTAAACTATTAGAAGTGATAATGAAGTAATTAGTCATACAATACACTCATTTATCATGTTCGTAAAGGCTCTAAACACGTACTTTAGAGTACACTAGCCCTTTGCTTCAAAGTGAAGCAAACTTGTATCGAACTTTCAAGTGAATGTTTGATTGTTATGTTATGCCATAATACACTATTATAATTGATAATGAAGTGGTTAGTCATACAATCGACTTGTTTATCATGTACGTAAAAGCTCTAAACAAGAACTTTAGAGTACACTAGCATTTTGCTTCAAAGTGAAGCAAACTTGATTCGAACATTCAAGTGAATCGTTTAATCTTTTAGCTATGCTTTATTACACTATAAGAAGTGATAATGAAGGATTAGTCGTACAATTGACTCATTTATAATGTTCGTAAAGACTCTAAACACGAACTTTAGAGTACACTAGCACTTTGTTTCAAATTGAAACAAACTTGTATCGAACTTTCAAGTTAATTGTTTAATCGTTGAGATATGCTATATCACACTATTAGAAGTGATAATGAAGTGATTAGTCATACAATCGACTCATTTATCTTGTTCGTAAAGGCTCCAAATACGTCCTTTAGAGTACACTAGCACTTTGCTTCAAAGTGAACCAAAGTTCTATCGAACTTTCGAGTGAATCGTTTAATCATTGATCTATGCTTTATTACACTATAAGAAGTGATTAGTCATACAATCGACTCATTTATCTTGTTCGTAAAGGCTCTAAACACATACTTTAGTGTACACTTACACTTTGCTTCAAAGTGAAGAAAACTTGTATCGAACTTTCAAGTGAATGTTTAATCATTATGTTATGCTATAATACATTATTATAAGTGATAATGAAGTGATTAGTCATACAATCGACTCATTTATCATGTTCGTAAAGCTCCAAACACGAACTTTAGAGTACACTAGCACTTTGCTCCAAAGTGAAGCAAACTTGATTCGAACTTTCAAGTGAACAGTTTAATCTTTGAGCTATGCTTTATCACACTATAAGAATTGATAATGAAGTGATTAGTCATACAGTCGACTCATTTTCATGTTCATAAACGCTTTAAACACAAATTTTTAGTACACTAACACTTTGCTTCAAAGTTAAGCAAACTTGATTCGAACATTGAAGTGAGTTGTTTAATCATTAGGCTATGCTTTATTACACTATAAGAAGTGATAATGAAGTGATTAGCGATACAATTGACTCATTTATCATTTTCGTAAAGGCTCTAAACACGAACTTTAGATTACACTAACACGTGAAGCAAACTTGATTCAAACTTTCAAGTGAATAGTTTAATTGTTGAGCTATGCTTTATTACACAATTAGAAGTGATAGTGAAGTGACTAGTCATACAATCGACTCATTTATCATGTTCGTAAAGGCTCTAAACACGTACTTTAGAGTACACAAGCCCTTTGATTCAAAGTGAAGCAAACTTAATTTGAACTTTCAAGTGAATAGTTGAATTTTTGAGCTATGCTTTATTACACTAAAGACGTAATAATGAAGTGATTAGTCATACAATCGACTCATTTATCATGTTTGTAAAGGCTTTCAACACGAACTTTAGAGTAAACTAGCACTTTGCTTCAAAGTGAAGCAAACTTGATTCGAACATTCAAGTGAATCGGTTAGTCATTGAGCTATGATTTATGACACTATAAGAAGTGATAATCAAGTGATTAGTCATAAAATCGACTCATTTATCATGTTCGTAAAGGCTTTAAACACGAACTATAGAGTACACTAGCACTTTGCTTCAAAGTGAAGCAAACTTGATTCGAACTTTCAAGTGAATCATTTAATCGTTGAGCTATGCTTTATTACACTATAAGGAGTAATAATGAAGTGATTAGTCATACAATCGACTCATTTATCTTGTTCTTAAAGGCTCTAAATATGTATTATAGAGTACACTTGCACTTTGCTTCAAATTGAAGCAAACTTATATTGAACTTTCAAATGAATCGTTAATCATTGAGCTATGCTATATTACACTATTAGAAGTGATAATGAAGTGATTTGTCATACAATCGACTCATTTATCATGTTCGTAAAGGCTTTAAACACGAATTTTAGAGTACACTAGCACTTTGCTTCAAAGTGAAGCAAACTTGTATCGAACTTTCAAGTGAATCGTTTAATCGTTGAGCTATGATTTATTACACTATAAGAAGTGATAATGAAGTGATTAGTCATACAAGAGACTCATTTATCATGTTTGTAAAGGCTTTCAACACGAACTTTAGAGTACACTAGGACTTTGCTTCAAAGTCAAGCAAACTTGATTCGAACTATCAAATGCATCGTTTAATCGTTGAGCTATTGACGAGCACGTACGCCAGTGTTTATCGCGCACGCCAGTGTTTTTCGCGCACAGTCACCTCTTGAGATGTTCACATTCAGTTTGTCTAAACTAATTTAAAACAAAAAATTTAACCTAACTACTCCTAAGATAGATGTACTACTACCCATCACACTTAAACACTAACGTGTCCGCACGTTATGCACAAGTAGTAAAGATGGCAGTACGCATGCATGCAAAAAACTAAGTTATCTAAAAAACAAAAAATCCTAATGCAACTAAAACGTGTAAAGTAAAGTGACGGGTTACCTCCCGACAAGTGCCTTTGTTTAACGTCGTTGGCTCGACAGTACCTTGCGCAGACTATGGCGCACCAGTGTTCTCCCCCCACACTTGAATTTTTGCCCTTTTTTGTTATCAGCTTTGTTCCTGCATGGCAAACATTCAAGTGCATAATTAGAATCAGTGCTTAACTGGGAGTTAGTGACATCAAAACCAGAATAAAAGTTTGGAATAAAAAAGGTTCAAATCTGTTGATGTCGCGAGTCATAGCGCGCTTCGCACTCGCTCACGAGCTTCTCTCGAACCATGGTGTACTCGCGCACCAACTGGCCGCGACTTGGCTCATTCAGCTCCAAAGGTTCGTCCAGATCAAACTTTTGATCATATTTCAGACCACTTTTAACGATATCGGGCAGAGTCTCTCCTTTACCCTTGAAGTCATAATCAGAGTGGTATATCGGTTCCTTGAGCGCAACCACAAGTTCCTGCGCATCAGACGGTACAAGCTCATTAGCAACAATTAATTCATTAAATGCTCCAATGTACCTCTCATCTGCTGGCATGATTCAGCGTGCTCTTCAATAATCTCCTCATCCGAATCTGCTGAATCCACTGATGCGCCTCCAGTTGCGCGTGTGTGACAGCTGGCGCACTTGATGTCTCCTTGTCTGACCTGAGTATCTCTGTATTGACCCCGTTTTGAGAAGAGGTTCTTCTTGCTTTCCTGTGCTCCATGATTTCAATTATGCTAGCGGAGATCTCTGTCAGCTGATTTTCAATGAGAGTGAAACGCTTGTCGTTTTGCTCTTTGTTCTTGCGTATGGTTTCTGCCAGCTGTCCGACTATGTCCTCCAGAGACCTTCTTGGTTGCTGATTGTATTGTGCTGGTCCTTCAGCGTATCTGTGCAGTGGGTTGTATGAAGCAGCTGGCGCGCAGTTGGAGCGTTGCGCGCGCCAGTCAGCGCGCGGTCTCTGGAAATTCTGATCCGCTCTCCAACTGAACCCATTCTCAGCAGCAAACATCTCTTTTATGGTGCGTCGAACTACCGGTTGCGCAGGAACGCGCGCGACATATGGTGGCGCACGAGCATCAACGTTATTTTGAATCTGGACCTTATTCCTCAATGCCGCATCAGCCATGCTTTGCTCAAAATCTCTCTGAACCTCCCTTCTGATAGCATCCAATTCTGTGGGGTTCAGTCTAGCAAACAAGTTCTCGATATTGCGCAAAAACAACAGCGAGACTAAAAGTAACAATTTTTTTTTTTTGGAATTTTTATATGAGAAAACAAAAGTAAATAACACAAAGAAAAAGAAAAGAAAACTTCTCTAGCCGCTCCCCGGCAACGGCCAAAATTTGACGAGCACGTCGTTGAGTGCTGCAAATTTGTCCCAGCTCTCCTACTAGTATAGTCTTGGTAAGCTGGGGTCGAATCCACAGGGAACGGTGAGAAGTCGCCTTTTTAATTTACAATCTAAAACTGGGGTTGTGAGTAAACAAGTAAAAGACAGAAAACAGGAGCGTGAGTACACTACTGGCGCACAGAATTAACTACGAGTGTGAAATATAAATATGAGATGAGCTCAGTTTAGACTTCTCACTATGAACTTCTATGTTTATCACAGGTTTTTCTAAGGATTTATGACAGATTGTTCACGTAAGCTAAGGTCCGATAAAGGCTAAATAACTTACACATATATTCCGGTAAAGGTCAATATGATATTACTACCCAACCTAGTCTAATTAATCACGAATCCGGTAAAGGTAGTGACTAACTATTCTAGTGCTACTCCTATCATTCACTGTAACGTACCTCTGATAGTTTAACAGTAGATACTAGAGTCTATAATTAGGTCTGCGGGTAAAGGCTTCCCCTAACTATCTAAACTAGTTATCATGCAAGTTTGTTCGGGGTAATAACACTAAACAGGCCAAACATTAAGAACAAAACCTCAAAACATATGATTTATAGATAAAAGTCCAAACTGAATTCAACAAGTTAGCTAGACATGCTGAACATATTCATCTCAATATCTGTATTTAAACAACAAGTAAAAAAACTATAACCTGGTGCGCGCGTCGTCAGTGCGCGTAACAGTCTTGCGCCGGCGGAATTCCGGTCCTTCTTCAATCTGCGCCTCTCTATCTCTAAAATTGCACACTATGTCTCGCCTTTAGGGCGGCTATGGCTGCATGTCTCTAGCTTTGTATTTATATGCTTCATCTAGGGTTCCTAAATTCAAACTAGGAAAGAGATAATCTTTGATTTCTAAAATAGATAATCTTAGATTTCCAAAATAGATAATCTTAGATTTCTAAGTTAGATAATCTTGGATTCCTAAGTTCAAACTAGGAAATAGATAATCTTGGATTTCTAAGTTCCAACTAGGAAATAGATAATCTTAGATTTCTATCTTTATCCCTAAAATCTCGCATAGAATATATTATAAGTGATAATGAAGTGATAATGAAGTGATTAGTCATACAATTGACTCATTTATCTTGTTCGTAAAGGCTCTAAATACGTAGTTTAGAGTACACTAGCAATTTGCTTCAAAGTGAAGCAAACTTGTATCGAAACTTTCAAGTGAATGTTTAATCATTGTGTTATGCTATAATACATTATTATAAGTGATAATGAAGTGATTAGTCATACAATCGACTCATTTATCATGTTCGTAAAGGCTCTAAACACGTACTTTAGAGTACACTAGCCCCTTGCTTCGAAGTGAAGCAAACTTGTATCGAACTTTCAAGTGAATGTTTAATCAGTATGCTATGCCATAATACACTATTATAAGTGATAATGAATTGATTAGTCATACAATCGACTCGTTTATCATGTACGTAAAAGCCCTAAACACGAACTTTAGAGTACACTAGCACTTTGCTTCAAAGTGAGGCAAACTTGATTCGTACTTTCAAGTGAATCGTTTAATCGTTGATTTTTGCTATATTACACTATTAGAAGTGATAATGAAGTGATTAGTCATACAATCGACTCATTTATCATGTTCGTAAACGCTTTAAACACATACTTTAGAGTACACTAGCACTTTGCTTCAAAGTGAAGCAAACTTGATTCAAACTTTCAAGTCAATCATTTAATCTTTGAGTATGCTTTTACACTATTAAGATGTGACAATCAAGTGATTATTCATACAATCGACTCATTTATCTTGTTCGTAAAGGCTCTAAACACGAAGTTTAGAGTACACTAGCACTTTGCTTCAAAGTGATGCAAACTTGATTCGAACTTTCAAGTGAATGTTTAATCATTGAGTTATTCTATATTACACTATTAGAAGTGATAATGAAGTGATTAGTCATAAAATCGACTCATTTATCTTATTCGTAAGGCTCTAAATACGTAGTTTAGAGTACACTAGCAATTTGCTTCAAAGTGAACCAAACTTGCATCGAACTTTCAAGTGAATGTTTAATCATTATGTTATGATATAATACATTATTATAAGTGATAATGAAGTGATTAGTCAAGCAATTGACTCATTTATCATGTTCGTAAAGCTCCAAACACGAACTTTAGAGTACACTAGCACTTTGCTTCAAAGTGAAGCAAACTCGATTCGAACTTTCAAGTGAATAGTTTAATCTTTGAGCTTTGCTTTATTACACTATAAGAATGATAATGAAGTGATTAGTCATACAATCGACTCATTTTCATGTTCGTAAACGCTTTAAACACGAATTTTAGAGTACACTAACACTTTGCTTCAAAGTTAAGCAAACTTGATTCGAACTTTCCAGTGAATCGTTTAATCGTTGAGCTATGCTTTATTACACTATAAGAAGTAATAATGAAGTGATTAGTCATACAATCGACTCATTTATCATGTTCGTAAAGGCTTAAAAACTTTAGAGTACACTAGCACTTTGCTTCAAAGTGAAGCAAACTTGTATCGAACTTTCAAGTGAATCGTTTAATCGTTGAGCTATGCTATATTACACTATTAGAAGTGATAATGAAGTGATTAGTCATACAATCGACTCATTTATCATGTTCGTAAAGGCTTTAACACGAACTTTAGAGTACACTAGCACTTTGCTTCAAAGTGAAGCAAACTTGATTCGAACTTTCAAGTGAATCGTTTAATCTTGAGCTATGCTTATTACACTATAAGAAGTGATAATGAAGTGATTAGTCATAAATCGACTCATTTATCTTCGTAAAGGCTCTAAACACGAACTTTAGAGTAGACTTGAACTTTCTTCAAAGTGAAGCAAACTTGTATCGAACTTTCAAGTAAATCGTTTAATCGTTGAGCTATGCTATATTACACAATTAGAAGTGATAATGAAGTGATTAGTCATACAATCGACTCATTTATCATGTTCGTAAAGCTCTAAATACGAAGTTTAGAGTACACTAGCAATTTGCTTCAAAGTGAAGCAAACTTGTATCGAACTTTCAAGTTAATGTTTAATCATTATGTTATGCTATAATACATTATTATAAGTGATAATGAAGTGATTAGTCATACTATTGACTCATTTATCATGTTCGTAAAGGCTCTAAACACGAACTTTAGAGTACACTAGCACTTTGCTTCAAAGTGAAGCAAACTTGTATCGAACTTTCAAGTGAATGTTTAATCAGTATGCTATGCCATAATACACTATTATAAGTGATAATGAATTGATTAGTCATGCAATCGACTCGTTTATCATGTACGTAAAAGCCCTAAACACGAACTTTAGAGTACATTAGCCCTTTGCTTCAAAGTGAAGCAAACTTGATTCGTACTTTCAAGTGAATCATTTAATCGTTGATTTTTGCTATACTACAGTATTAGAAGTGATTAGTCATACAGTCGACTCATTTATCATGTTCGTAAAGGCTCTAAACACAAACTTTAGAGTACGCTAGCACTTTGATTCAAAGTGCGTCGGTCTAGAAGTGATAGTGAAGTGGTTATTCATACAATCGACTCATTTTCCAAGTTTGTAAAGGCTTTAAACACGAACTTAAGAGAGTACACTAGCACTTTGATTCAAATTGAAGCAAATTTAATTCGAAATTTCAAGTGAATGTTTAATCGTTAAGTTATGCTATATTATACTATTAGAAGTGATAATGAAGTGATTAGTTATACAATCAACTCATTTATCATGTTCGTAAAGGCTTTAAACACGAACTTTAGAGTACACTAGAACTTTGCTTCAAAGTGAAGCAAACTTGATTCGAAGTTTAAAGTTAATGTTTAATCGTTAAGTTATGCTATATTACACTATTAAAAGTGATAATGAAGTGATTAGTCATACAATCAACTCATTTATCATGTTCATAAAGGCTCTAAACACGTACTTTAGAGTACACTAGCACTTTGCTTCAAAGTGAAGCAAACTTGATTCGAACTTTCAAGTGAATGTTTAATTGTTAAGTAATGCTATATTGACGAGCACGTCATTGAGTGCTGCAAATTTGTCCCGACTCTCCTACTGTATAGTATTGGCAAGCTGGGGTCGAATCCACAGAGAACGGTGAGAAGTCGTCTTTTGATCTACAACTTATTTTTTATTTTTTTTATTTTAAAAATAAAATGATCGAGGAATGGACAATCCCCATTCTCAAGCTAATTAATTTATTCCCCTCTACCCTACCCCGCAGAACTCCTGTCCTGCCCCCATCAGGAATCGAACGGATCTTAATTCTTCCCTAGAACTGTTTCCAATCATGGCCTTCGGATAACAGCTATGGAACCACACTCAGCTCTCAATTTTGACCAGTCGCGCGCAAGTCAGGTCACGCGTTTGCAATCGCGAGCCCCTTCCTAAGCAACTAACTTCAGCGAAGACGGTCTGTTTTCCTGTCTCGTCACGCCATTAGGGTTTCGCCTTCTGCATCTGCGTGACTGAGCTTGCTCTTTATCCTTTGACCGCGAAGTACCGACCTCCACGATTACTCATAACCATACAACCGCTCCTCAAGTTTTGTTCGGTAGACTGCTTCTCTAGGATGTTTCTATCAGCTCCACATCCCTCTTTATTCCACTCAAGAGAACAAACAAAATTCGAAAAAATGAACAAAAAATCAGAATAGGTCATATATGCACAAATTTACGCAGATGCGCGAGTAACGCACACAGGTCGCGCACGCCAATGTTTCTCGCGCACAACACCTCTTGAGATTTCACATATCAGCTAGTCTAGACTAAAATAATTAAAAAAATTAAACTAAATTAGTCCTAAGATAGATGTACTACCACCCCCCACACTTAAACAAAAACGTGTCCGCACGTTATGCACAGTAGTACAAGAAGGCAGCAGCAATGCTTGCATAACAGTTTGCACCGGATATAAACATGGGTCACATGGTATAGAATATGGCCAACCACCGATTAATTCAAAACACCGATTAAAATTAAAACACCATTTAAAACATAATACCAAGTCAAAATACATGTGTTTTAAGACAAACAGCTCAAATAGTCAGCCACCAATAAGTGCATTACACCGATCACAAAATATTTAAAAAGATGTTGAAAAGGACCGGGAGAGTTCTTCAATCGGGTCTTCGCTCTGCAGCGCATACTCCTCTGGGATTGGGTGGCACCCTGTGGTGCCATGTACTCCATAACTCGCTGGGCGTTGAACACCCAGCGTTCATCAACATGAAATTGTGGCTCTGGCGCGCCACTCCCTTATACGCTAGATTCCGCTCGCACACGCTCAGACCTGTGCCTGCTCCTTTTGGGCGCTACTGGCGCTGGTGCCACTACCTCTGGCCCAGCCTTGACGTTTTCTAAACCAGGCCGATAGCTCCAATACGGTTCCATCTGCGCAAATCTTAATTCCCTTGTATAAATGCATCTTCTGGCGCGTCAGAAATTCAGCCCGAATGATGGTGTGCTCTTCAATCCAGGGCTCCATGTGCAGCGCACGTAAGAAGTGCGTGATCAGTCCTCCGCATAGTAGAGGCCCCTTCATGCTCACAGCTTCCTAATAGCTGGTGAGCAAGCGCGTGTAGCGCACTTTCTTCCCGTAATAGAGACCCTTGAGGATCTTGACGAGCACGTCGTTGAGTGCTGCAAATTTGTCCTACTAGTATAGTATTGGTAAGCTGGGGTCGAATCTACAGGGAACGGTGAGAAATCTCCTTTTAACTACAAACTAAAGATTGGGTTTGTAAGTGAAAACAAGTAAAAGAAAGAAACGGAAATGTGAACACTACTGGCGACAGAATTAACTACGAGTGTAAACTATAAATATGAGATGAGCTCAGCTTAGACTTATCAATATGAACTTCTATGTTTATCACCGGTTTTTCTAAAGATCTATGACATATTATGTCCACGCAAGTTAAGGTCCGGTAAAGGCTTAATAACTTACACATATATTTCGGTAAAGGTTTATATGATATTACTACCCAACCTAGTCTAATTAACCACGAATCCGGTAAAGGTAGTGATTAACTATTCTAGTGCTACTCCTATCATTCACTGTAACGTACCTCTGATAGTTTAACGTTAGATAATAGAGTCTATAATTAGGTCTGCGGGTAAAGGGTTCGCCTAACTATCTAAACTAGTCATCATGCAAGTTTGCTCGGAGTAATAATACTAAACAGGTCATGCATTAAGAATAAAACCTCAAACATATAATTCATAGGTCAAAGTCTAAACTGAATTCAACAAGTTAGCTAGCATGCTGATATATTCATCTCAATATCTATATGTAAACAACAAGTAAAAACAATATAGCCTGGTGCGCGCGTTGTCAGTGGTACGTTATAGTAAACAATAAGTAAAAACACTACAGCCGGTAGTTCTGCGATCCTTCTCCAATTCACCTCTAAATCGTCTCTATCTACGCCTCTATGTACATGTCTGGAGTTTTCTGGTAGCTGCATATTTATACTATTGCCTCCTAGGGTTTCCACGAATATTTAGGCAAGAGAATATATCTTTATCTCTAAAACTCAGCTTTGGAAATATCCTTATCTCTAAATTCCAGACTTAGAAATATTCTTTGCGCGTGATGACGTCATCGCTCTGGATATTTTGCTAATTGCTGACGTCATTGTTTTGCTCTGCTCTGCGCGATTAAGACTGGCGCGCCACACTTCTCACGCGCTAGTTGGTCTTTGGCTCTTGTCAACTTTGTTGTCTTTTGTTTCGAAATTCAGCCTTCTTGTTGTACTTTTGTTCTAACTCTTCTTTTAAACTTGAGATACAAAACTACACCAAAAGCGTAATCTTATACTAAAATATGTTAGAATCTAAGCAGTGTAACGGACTTAAAACAGCATACAAAAGTGCTTTATCAGATCACCATATCCATAAGTCTCGGGCGCTGTGATCCATTGTATTCCCCCAAAATAGAATGTGAGATGAGCCTCTTGAGATAGAACATCTTTGGGTCCAGAAGCTCGGTCCCCAAACTCCTTCCCCCAACATACGGTTTGCTGCCCTCCGTCCAGTGTCCCAGGCCTCCTGGTCGGTGTGCTCATCCACTTGTGCGCCAGGCATCCTCTCAAGTCCCATGACTTCGCCGAACTGAGATGGCGCGGCCTCATAGTACACGCCCCTGTGGCGGTACCGAATCCTATCACTCAGTCCTTCGTACGATGCTAGGAACTCGTACACGTCTTCCACATTAGTGTCTGAATACAGTTCCATAAAAGATGCCCATCCGGTGGCGGCAAAGGCCGCATGTACTTCCTCACAAAGCCCAATCTCACGAAGAAGCTCTCATCCACAAAATCAGTAGGCAACACCTCGCACCTACTGTACATTCTATACTTGATGTCGAAATAAAGCTTCTCTGTCTAGTCAACAAAGATCGACATACTAGCAGCAACTATAGCACGAAACAAACAAACTCTGCAGATCTAAATCTAAAAACTTCTACTGCAAAATTGACCCACCAATACTCATCCAAATTAATTGACATTTTGACAGTAGAATACCTTCACTGAGATCTACGTGCTGGTAGAAAATCACAAAATTCAGGGTTGAATGACGGCGGCGCACGGCGGTAATCGGCGGCTATTGGTGGCGGCGGTGGAGGCTTTGGGTATTTTTTGTTAGAGAGATAAGTTGAAAATGAAATGTAACACAAAATGCACCCTATATCACATATTTATAGTGCAAAAAGCTCATATGCATGCATGGCCCAAAACTACATCGGCCCAAAACTAAACCTAAAACTAAAACTAAACAAAAACTAAACACACACAAAAATACAAAAATAAAAACTAAGTTAAGTTTGTCGGGGTACCTCCCGACGGGTGCTTTGTTTAACGTCGTTAGCTCGACGCAAGTTGCGCATCCTACGGCGATCGGACTTCCTCCCCCACACTTGAACTTTTGCCTAAATCCTTAGCTTCATTGTTTCTGCAAGGCAAAAATTCAAATATGTCAGTATCAGCAGAATATACAAAATTAATATGATTAGAGGGTAGAGAAATAGAGAAAGCCAAATTCTGCGCATTGTTTGTATCCGATGCGCCAGACTGTGCGTAGGTTAGCTCTCGCGCGTCCTTGAGTCACGCAGCCCTATTCTGCAGAACCGTTCTGCATACTTTCTCTGCATTCCGATGCTGGTCCCACGTGTCATAATGTTTACGACCTCGCTCTCTGTTCCTTTTGTCTGGTGGCTTAGTCTTTGTGTTCTTCTGGCGCGCCATAGGTATTATCTTCTGGTTGGCGCGCATGGTCTCAGAGTGCGTCGGTCTAGATGTAGTAGCTTTGTTTTTGAACTTGACCTGGTTTTCTTCTACTAGTTCCTCGGATCATCTGACTCGATTTATGACATCTAGTCTGATTTTGCATTTTTTATCTTGTAGTGTCACAATACATTTACCGACGTCGATGCAAGCTTGTGCAGTTCTCATGAATTCCCGACCGAGCAAAATGTCTCCCTTGCCTCAGTATTCAGCTTGTCCATATCAACCACATAATAATCTGCTAGAAATTAGAGTCCACCGACCTGAGTTAAGACATCTTCTATTTTACCTTTTGCCTCGGTGAAGCGCAAGTAATAACCCGATCTCAGCTGGTTCTAAAGGTCCCATAGATGACGCAGAGTACAAAGAATATGGCAGTAAGTTCACGGAGGCTCCTAGGTCAAGCATGCACTCACTAGCAAAGGTGTCCCCTATAGTGCAGGGGATAGTGAAGGTTCCGGGATCAGCAAGCTTATCTGGTAGGTCTGGAGCCAAACACAATTTTAAACTAGCTTGGAAATCATTCAACATGATTTCTCGTTTTGCCCTGGTGCGTCAGGAACCACTCACATGAAAACTGGTGCGACGACTAAATCCTAAGTCAATTCTGCTACGCCAACAGTGACGAACGCGTCAATTGGCGCGACATTATCTCTGTCCGAGTCCGGCGCGTCTACCTTAACCATGTTGACGCTCCCCTTCGGGTTCTAAATAACCTGAGAGGGTAGATTACCATCACTAGCCTTCAACTTGTTTACTGCTGTGGCAATATGAGTGAGCGGCTTTTCTATCAATTTAAACCTCTTATCGTTCTGTTCTTCATTCTTTCGCACTGTGTCAGCCAACTGACCCACAATCTCCTCTAATGATCTCTTCGGCTGCTGGTTATACTGCGCTGGCCCTTCAGTGCGTTTGTGTGGCGGGTTTTAGGAAGCAGCTGGCGCGTAAGGTCGCGCGCCAGTGGAAGCGTTAGGTTGCGCACACTAGTCAGTCGGAATCTAGGCTGTCCTTGCCTAGCCTGTCCATTATTCCACCCTCCTACGACATTCACGTCTGCGTGTTCTTCGCACAGGGTGGAGCACGCGTCTGTCTAATGATCTGTGACATGACAGAACACACAGGGTCTAGTATCGACGCTCTGCCTCATCATCTACTTCAGCAACATATCCTTAAGCTCTTTGATTTCTCAGTAACGTCTACTTGATGCAGTGATCTGGCGTAGTTTCAATACGTCCTCCGTGTACATATTCCTCACATTGCCTCCTGCGCAAGCATTCAGCAACCTGAGTTCCATCTCAGTAAACCTGTTGAGGAAGTTCTCGATAAGCACATGTTGTGGGAGTCCATGATTGTAGCAGTTCGCTTCAAGTTGCGCACTGGCGCGTGTGGAGTTTCTAGTCTTCTACCGATTACACTGTTTTCACCACTTGCTTCCATACAAAGACAAAAACAACAGCTAAATTAAACGTAACTAAATTTTTTTTAGATTTTTATATAAGAGAACAGAAAGTAGATAAAAAAATAAACACAAAAAGAAAAGAAAAGAAAACTTCTCTAGCGCGTTCCCTGGCAAATACGCTAAAATTTGACGAGCACGTCGTTGAGTGCAGCAAATTTGTCCCGACTCTCCTATTAGTATAGTATTGGCAAGCGGGGTCGAATACACAGGGAACGGTGAGAAGTCGTCTTTTGATCTACAACAAAAACTGGGGTTTGTAAGTGAAAGCAATTAAAAGAAAGGAAAACAGTTGCCAAGTGGAACTGGCGCACAGTCAGAAAGCAGTTACGAAAGATGCTAATAATGACAAGAGAGATGAGCTCAGTTCAGATTCTTCACTATGACTTCCATGTTTATCATTGGTTACTAAAGATACATGATATGATGTTCACGTAGGTTAAGGTCCTGTCACAGCTTAATAACCTACACATACATTCCGGTCAAAGTCCGTATGATATTACTACTCAATCTAGTCTAGTCGACCATGAATCCGGTCAAAGTCCGTAGCTATCAACTATTCTAGTGTTACTCCTATCATTCACAGTCACGTACTTCTGATAGTTTAACTATAGATAATAGATTCTACAACTAAGTCTGCGGTGCAAGGCTTCGCTTAATTGTCTAACCTAATTATCATTCAATTGAGCTTGGAATAATAATACTAAACTTATCATGCAAATAAGAACAAAACCTCAAAACATGTAATTCATAGATCTGAATCCAAACCGAATTCAGCAAGTTAGCTTGACAAGCTCAATGTATACATCTCAAAAGTTAATATTGAACAACTAAAATAACAAAGCAAATCTGATGGACGCGTCGTCTTGCTCGCGTCGGAAGCTTGTGCGCAGAGCTCTCTTCTCAAATTGGGCGGCTCTTCACACACTGTTATGATTTTCTCCATGCGTTGTATTTATAGCTTGCCTTCTAGGGTTTCCACAAAAAAGTAGGCAAGAAAATATATTGGAGATCGTCTTTATCTTTAAAAATGAGCCTTGGAAATTTTTACCTCTAAATTCCAGACTTAGAAATATTCTTTGCGCGTGATGATGTCACCGCTCCGAATTTGTCGCTGATTGCTGACGTCATCGCTTCCTCTGCTCTGCGCGACCCATACTCGCGCGCTCGTTGTCCCTTTGTCACTTTGTTGTCTTTTGTTCCGTGATTCAGCCTTCTTGTTGCACTTTTGTTCTAACTCTTCGAATCAACTTGAGATATAAAACTACACCAAAAGCGTAATCTTATACTGAATATGTTAGAATTATAAGCAGTGTAAAGGACCTAACACAGCATACAAAAGTGCTCTATCATATATTATACTATTAGAAGTGATAATGAAGTGATTAGTCATACAATTGACTCATTTATCATGTTTGTAAAGGCTCTATGATAAAGCACTTTCATATGATATTTTATGTCCTTTACACTATGCTTGTTTGTATATTTTCTCGTATAAGATTACGCTTTTGGTGTAGTTTTGTATTTTAGGAGATTTTATGAGCTAAGGATGAATATGCGTTAAAGATAGATGTTTAGAAGCTTATTTCGCAGCAAGAAACAAAGAAGAAAAATTCTAAAGGTCCGAGCAGAATGCAGGTGAGCAACCTTGGTCGCTCACAAGCGAGTCGCTCGCTCACAAGTGAGTCGATCGCCAGTCGGTTGCTCACCAGTCATCCGTGCGCAAGTAAGCGCGCCAGTGGAAGTCGCGCGCAAGCCAAGTCACGCACCAGAATTGATGACGTCAGCAAACGCGGAGATGATGTCAGCAAGGCGCAGAATATATTTTATGCGAGATTTTAGGGATAAACATGGAAATCAAAGATTATCTCTTTCCTATTTTGAACTTAGAAACCCTAGAAGCTTGCATATAAATACCAAGCTTGAAGATGAGCAAGAAGACACCATACTCCACCCTACGGGCCGTCCGGCCAAACCAAGCTAGGAGAGACGCGCAAGAGCTAGAGCCAGTGACAAAGCGACGCGCAGCAAGGGACCGACGCGCAGATTGACAACCTACGCTGATTTTTCTTTGTTTTACTATTGTTGTTTATTATACAGACTTTGAGATGTTTAATAAAAGCATGTCTAGCTAACTTGCTTTATCAGTTTAGACTTTGACTTGTGAACATTATGTTTTGAGGTTTTGTTCTTAATTGCATGATAAGTTTAGTATTATTATTCCAAGCTCAAATTGCATGATAATTAGGTTAGACAATTAAGCGAAGCCTTGCACCGCAGACTTAGTTGTAGAATCTGTTATCTATAGTTAAACTATCAGAAGTACGTGACTGTGAATGATAGGAGTAACACTAGAATAGGCAATAGCTACCTTGACCGGATTCGTTGTTGACTAGACTAGGTTGAGTAATAATATCATACAGACCTTGACCGGAATGTATGTGTAGGTTATTAAGCTGTGACAGGACCTTAACCTACGTGAACATTATATCATGTATCTTTAGTAACCGATGATAAGCATATGTTCATAAGGATAAGTCTGAGCTGATAGCATCTCATAAATTGTTAAGCAACTTAGTAGTAGTGCGCTAGTGTAGTCACGCGTGTTTGTTTTCTGTTTTCTTACTTTACATGTTTAACTCACAAACCCCAATCTTAGTTGTAGATCAAAAGACGACTTCTCACCGTTCCCTGTGGATTCGACCCCAGCTTGCTAATACTATACTAGTAGGAGAGTCGGGACAAATTTGCAGCACTCAACGACGTGCTCGTCAAATTTTGGCGCCGTTGCCGGGGAGCGGCTAGAGAAGTTTTCTCGTCTTTTCTTTTTCTTTATTATTTAATTTTCGTTTTCTTATATAAAAATCAAAAAAAAATTTGTTACTTTTAATCTCGCTGTTGTTTTTGCTTTTGCATGGAATTTATTAGTGAGAACAGCGTGATCGGTAGACGAATGGATAACACACCAGCTGCGTCAGCGTGCAATGTCGATAACATTTTTGCTAGACTGAACCCCACAGAATTGGATGCTATCAGAAGGGAGGTTCAGAGAGATTTTGAGCAAAGCATGGCTGATGCGGCATTAAGGAATGAGGTCAAGATCCAATACAATGTTGATGCTCGTGCGCCACCATATATCGCGCGCATTCCTACGCAACCGGTAGTTCGACGCCCCATAAAAGAGATGTTTGCTGCTGAGAATGGGTTCAGTTGGAGAGCGGATCAAAATTTCCAGAGACCGCGCGCTAACTGACGCGCGCGACCTTACGCGCCAGTTGCTTCATACAACCCACCGCACAGATGCACTGAAGGACTAGCGCAATACAATCAGCAACCAAGAAGGTCTCTGGAGGACATAGTCTGCCAGCTGGCAGAAACCATACGCAAGAACGAAGAGCAAAACGACAAGCGTTTCACTCTCATTGAAAATCAGCTAACAGAGATCTTCGCTACCTTAATCGAAATCATGGAGCGTAGGAAAGCAAGAAGAATCTCTTCCCAAAACGAGGTCAATACAGAGATATAAGGTCAGACAAGGAGACATCTAGTGCACCAGCTGTCACACGCGCACTGGAAAGCGCGCAACTGGAGGCGCATTCAATGGATTCAGCAAATTTAGATGAGGAGATTATTGACGATCACGCTGAATCATCGCCAGCATATGAGAGGTACATTAGAGAGTTTAATGAATTAATTGTTGCTAATGAGCTTGTACCGTCTGATGCGCAGGAACTAGTGGTTGCGCTCAAGGAACCGATATACCACTCTGATTATGACTGCAAGGGCAAAGGAGAGACTCTGCCCAATATCGTTAAAAGTGGTCTAAAATACGATCAAAGGTTTGCTCTAGACGAACCGTTGGAGCTGAACGAGCCAATTTGCGCGCCAGTTGGTGCGCGAGTACACCATGGTTCGAGAGAAGCTCGTGAGCGAGTGCGAACGCGCGTTTTGACTCGCGCGACATCAACAGATTTGAACATTTTTATTCCAAACTTTTATTCTGATTTTGATGTCACTAACTCCCAGTTAGGCAATGAATATAATTATGCACTTGAATATTTGCCATGCAGGAATAAAGCTGATAACAAAAAAGGGCAAAAATTCAAGTGTGGGAGAGAACACTGGTGCGCCATAGTCTGCGCAAGGTACTGTCGAGCCAACGACATTAAACAAAGGCACTTGTCGGGAGGTAACCCGTCACTTTACTTTACACGTTTTAGTTGCATTAGGATTTTTTGTTTTTTAGATAACTTAGTTTTTTGTATGCATACAATTTCCTCCTCTATACTTTTCTGAAACGTGGGGACACGTTTTTGTTTAAGTGTGGGGGGGAATTAGGTAGTTTAGTTTAATATTCTAGGGTTTAATAAAAGCTAGCTAGACATGCGTGAATAAACAATGATCAGTACATTATGCGCATGAACTCATATCAGACTATTCTTACTCGTTTTTCGTGCCGTCGCAAATATTGTGCTTGTATGAATCATTATTGGACTTTGTGTAAATTTTTCGAATTTTCATGAATCTTTTGAGTTGGAATAACATGGGATGTGGAGTTGATAGAAAGGTTCTAGAGAGGCAGTCAACCGGTCAAAGCTTTGTTTTTCGGTTATATGGTTAAAAAAGTGTTCGTGGAGGTTGGTACTTCGCGATCTCATAAACAAAGAGCAAGCTCAGTCACGCAAGTGCCGAAGGCGAAAATCCCAAAAGCATGACGAGACGGGAAAACAGACCGTCTTCGTTCAAAGTTGGCCATTCAGAAAGGGACGCGCGGTTGCAAACGCGTGACCTAACTTGCGCGCGGTTGATCATAAGGGAGAGCGGAGCGTTGATTCCATATGCTGCTATCTGAAGGCCATGATTGGAACCGTTCATGGGAAAAGTAATCCGGACCAGAAAAGTATCAATTCAGAAGTAAAGTTTAAAGAGCCGAACCAATGAAAAGAAACGGGTGCATCACGTCATATTTCAAAACCGTCCGAGAACACATAATAGATCGTAAAAGACGAAACTCAGACTCCCAGAACGCGAACTTATCACGTAATAGAGAAAGCGAACAATTCAAAGCGGAGATCGGTGACTAGGTGCCTAAAGAAGGACTACCTCCCAACCATCCTAATTAATATGAATTCCAACAGAAAGGTAAACATGAATTTTTGAAATTATTTGTGCCTTATTCAATTCTGGTTTTTTATGAAAACAATATGCGCTGATGTGCGGGTGACGCGTGAGATGGTGCGCGATGAGCAAGTTGCGCATAGGTACTTACGAGATAAGCTTTAGTCCTTAGTTCGCTTGTTCAGGGACGAACAAGAGTAAGTGTGGGGGATTTGATAAAGCACTTTCATATGATATTTTATGTCCTTTACACTATGCTTGTTTGTATGTTTTCTCGTATAAGATTACGCTTTTGGTGTAGTTTTGTATTTCAGGAGATTTTATGAGCTAAGGATGAATATGCGTTAAAGATAGATGTTTAGAAGCTTATTTCGCAGCAAGAAACAAAGAAGAAAAATTCTAAAGGTCCGAGCAGAATGCAGGTGAGCAACGTGCTCGTCACTCTAAACACGAACTTTAGAGTACACTAGCACTTTGCTTCAAAGTGAAGCAAACTTGATTCGAACTTTCAAGTGAATGTTAAATCGTTAAGTTATACTATATTACACTATAAGAAGTGATAATGAAGTGATTAGTCATACAATCGACCATTTGTCATGTTCGTAAACGTTCTAAACACGTACTTTAGAGTACACTAGATCTTTGCTTCAAAATGAAGCAAACTTGTATCGAATTTCAAGTGAATCGTTTAATTGTTGAGCTGCTATATTAAACTATTAAAAGTGATAATGAAGTGATTAGTCATACAATCGACTCATTTATCTTGTTCGCAAAGGCTCTAAACACGAACTTTAGAGTACACTAGCAATTTGCTTCAGAGTAAAGCAAACTTGTATCGAACTTTCAAGTGAATCGTTTAATCGTTGAGTTATGCTTTATTACACTATTAGATGTGATAATGAAGTGATTAGTCATACATTCGACTCATTTATCATGCTCGTTAAGGCTTTAAACACGAACTTTAGACTACACTAGAACTTTGCTTCAAGTGAAGCAAACTTGATTCGAACTTTCAAGTGAATGTTTAATTGTTAAGTTATGTATATTACACTATTATAAGTGATATTGAAGTGATTAGTCATACAATCAAGTCATTTATCATGTTCGTAAAGGCTAAACACGAACTTTAGAGTACACTAGCACTTTGCTTCAAAGTGAAGCAAACTTGTATCGAACTTTCAAGTGAATATTTAATCATTATGTTATGCTATAATACACTATTATAAGTGATAATGAAGTGGCTAGTCATACAATCGACTCATTTACCATGTTCGTAAAGGCTTTAAACACGAACTTTAGAGTACACTAGCACTTTGATTCAAAGTGAAGCAAACTTAATTCGAACTTTCAAGTGAATGTTTAATCATTTAGTTATGCTATATTACACTATTAGAAGTGATAATGAAGTGATTAGTCATACAATCGACTCATTTATCTTGTTCGCAAAGGCTCTAAACACGAACTTTAGAGTACACTAGCATTTGCTTCAAGTGAAGCAAACTTGTATCGAACTTTCAAGTGAATCGTTTAATCGTTGAGCTATGCTTTATTACACTATTAGAAGTGATAATGAAGTGATTAGTCATACATTCGACTCATTTATCATGCTCGTGAAGGCTTTAAACACGAACTTTAGACTACACTAGAACTTTGCTTCAAGTGAAGCAAACTTGATTCGAACTTTCAAGTGAATGTTTAATTGTTAAGTTATGTTATTACACTATATTATAAGTGATATTGAAGTGATTAGTCATACAATCAAGTCATTTATCATGTTCGTAAAGGCTCTAAACACGAACTTTAGAGTACACTAGCACTTTGCTTCAAAGTGAAGCAAACTTGTATCGAACTTTCAAGTGAATATTTAATCTTATGTTATGCTATAATACACTATTATAAGTGATAATGAAGGCTAGTCATACAATCGACTCATTTATCATGTTCGTAAAGGCTTTAAACACGAACTTTAGAGTACACTAGCACTTTGATTCAAAGTGAAGCAAACTTAATTCGAACTTTCAAGTGAATGTTTAATCATTTAGTTATGCTATATTACACTATTAGAAGTGATAATGAAGTGATTAGTCATACAATCGACTCATTTATCTTGTTCGTAAAGGCTCTAAACACGAACTTTAGAGTACACTAGCAATTTGCTTCAAAGTGAAGCAAACTTGTATCGAACTTTCAAGTGAATCGTTTAATCGTTGAGCTATGCTTTATTACACTATTAGATTTGATAATGAAGTGATTAGTCATACATCGACTCATTTATCATGCTCGTGAAGGCTTTAAACACGAACTTTAGACTACACTAGAACTTTGCTCAAGTGAAGCAAACTTGATTCGAACTTTCAAGTGAATGTTTAATTGTTAAGTTATGTATATTACACTATTATAAGTGATATTGAAGTGATTAGTCATACAATCAAGTCATTTATCATGTTCGTAAAGGCTCTAAACACGAACTTTAGAGTACACTAGCACTTTGCTTCAAAGTGAAGCAAACTGTATCGAACTTTCAAGTGAATGTTTAATCGTTATGTTATGCTATAATACACTATTATAAGTGATAATGAAGTGGCTAGTCATACAATCGACTCATTTACCATGTTCGTAAAGGCTTTAAACACGAACTTTAGAGTACACCAGCACTTTGATTCAAAGTGAAGCAAACTTAATTCGAACTTTCAAGTGAATGTTTAATCATTTAGTTATGCTATATTACACTATTAGAAGTGATAATGAAGTGATTAGTCATACAATCGACTCATTTATCATGTTCCAAAGGCTCTAAACACGAACTTTAGAGTACACTAGCAATTTGCTTCAGAGTAAAGCAAACTTGTATCGAACTTTCAAGTGAATCGTTTAATCGTTGAGCTATGCTTTATTACACTATTAGATTTGATAATGAAGTGATTAGTCATACATTCGACTCATTTATCATGCTCGTGAAGGCTTTAAACACGAACTTTAGACTACACTAGAACTTTGCTACAAGTGAAGCAAACTTGATTCGAACTTTCAAGTGAATGTTTAATTGTTAAGTTATGTATATTACACTATTATAAGTGATATTGAAGTGATTAGTCATACAATCAAGTCATTTATCATGTTCGTAAAGGCTCTAAACACGTACTTTAGAGTACACTAGCACTTTGCTTCAAAGTGAAGCAAACTCGTATCGAACTTTCAAGTGAATATTTAATCGTTATGTTATGCTATAATACACTATTATAAGTGATAATGAAGTGTCTAGTCATACAATCGACTCATTTACCATGTTCGTAAAGGCTTTAAACACGAACTTTAGAGTACACAGCACTTTGATTCAAAGTGAAGCAAACTTAATTCGAACTTTCAAGTGAATGTTTAATCATTTAGTTATGCTATATTACACTATTAGAAGTGATAATGAAGTGATTAGTCATACAATCGACTCATTTATCATGTTCGTAAAGGCTCTAAACACGAACTTTAGAGTACACTAGCACTTTGCTTCAAAGTAAAGCAAACTTGTATCGAACTTTCAAGTGAATCGTTTAATCGTTGAGCTATGCTTTATTACACTATTAGATTTGATAATGAAGTGATTAGTCATACAATCGACTCATTTATCATGTTCGTAAAGGCTTTAAACACGAACTTTAGACTACACTAGAACTTTGCTCAAAGTGAAGCAAACTTGATTCGAACTTTCAAGTGAATGTTTAATTGTTAGTTATGTATATTACACTATTATAAGTGATAATGAAGTGATTAGTCATACAATCAAGTCATTTATCATGTTCGTAAAGGCTCTAAACACGAACTTTAGAGTACACTAGCACTTTGCTTCAAAGTGAAGCAAACTTGTATCGAACTTTCAAGTGAATATTTAATCGTTATGTTATGCTATAATACACTATTATAAGTGATAATGAAGTGCTAGTCATACAATCGACTCATTTATCATGTTCGTAAAGGCTTTAAACACGAACTTTAGAGTACACTAGCACTTTGCTTCAAAGTGAAGCAAACTTAATTCGAACTTTCAAGTGAATGTTTAATCATTAGTTATGCTATATTACACTATTAGAAGTGATAATGAAGTGATTAGTCATACAATCGACTCATTTATCTTGTTCAAAGGCTCAAACACGAACTTTAGAGTACACTAGCAATTTGCTTCAAGTAAAGCAAACTTGTATCGAACTTTCAAGTGAATCGTTTAATCGTTGAGCTATGCTTATTACACTATTAGATTTGATAATGAAGTGATTAGTCACAATCGACTCATTTATCATGTTCGTGAAGGCTTTAAACACGAACTTTAGACTACACTAGCACTTTGCTTCAAGTGAAGCAAACTTGATTCGAACTTTCAAGTGAATGTTTAATGTTAAGTTATGTATATTACACTATTATAAGTGATAATGAAGTGATTAGTCATACAATCAACTCATTTATCATGTTCGTAAAGGCTCTAAACACGAACTTTAGAGTACACTAGCACTTTGCTTCAAAGTGAAGCAAACTTGTATCGAACTTTCAAGTGAATATTTAATCGTTATGTTATGCTATAATACACTATTATAAGTGATAATGAAGTGACTAGTCATACAATCGACTCATTTATCATGTTCGTAAAGGCTTTAAACACGAACTTTAGAGTACACAGCACTTTGTTCAAAGTGAAGCAAACTTAATTCGAACTTTCAAGTGAATGTTTAATCATTAGTTATGCTATATTACACTATTAGAAGTGATAATGAAGTGATTAGTCATACAATCGACTCATTTATTTGTTCAAAGGCTCTAAACACGAACTTTAGAGTACACTAGCATTTGCTTCAAGTGAAGCAAACTTGTATCGAACTTTCAAGTGAATGTTTAATCGTTGAGCTATGCTTATTACACTATTAGATTTGATAATGAAGTGATTAGTCATACATTCGACTCATTTATCATGTTCGTGAAGGCTTTAAACACGAACTTTAGAGTACACTAGAACTTTGATTCAAGTGAAGCAAACTTGATTCGAACTTTCAAGTGAATGTTTAATGTTAAGTTATGTATATTACACTATTATAAGTGATATGAAGTGATTAGTCATACAATCGTCATTTATCATGTTCTAAAGGCTCTAAACACGAACTTTAGAGTACACTAGCACTTTGCTTCAAAGTGAAGCAAACTTGTATCGAACTTTCAAGTGAATATTTAATCGTTATGTTATGCTATAATACACTATTATAAGTGATAATGAAGTGACTAGTCATACAATCGACTCATTTATCATGTTCGTAAAGGCTTTAAACACGAACTTTAGAGTACACTAGCACTTTGATTCAAAGTGAAGCAAACTTATTCGAACTTTCAAGTGAATGTTTAATCATTTAGTTATGCTATATTACACTATTAGAAGTGATAATGAAGTGATTAGTCATACAATCGACTCATTTATCTTGTTCGTAAAGGCTCTAAACACGAACTTTAGAGTACACTAGCAATTTGCTTCAAAGTAAAGCAAACTTGTATCGAACTTTCAAGTGAATCGTTTAATCGTTGAGCTATGCTTTATTACACTATTAGATGATAATGAAGTGATTAGTCATACAATCGACTCATTTATCATGTTCGTAAAGGCTTTAAACACGAACTTTAGACTACACTAGAACTTTGCTTCAAGTGAAGCAAACTTGATTCGAACTTTCAAGTGAATGTTTAATTGTTAAGTTATGTATATTACACTATTATAAGTGATATTGAAGTGATTAGTCATACAATCAAGTCATTTATCATGTTCGTAAAGGCTCTAAACACGAACTTTAGAGTACACTAGCACTTTGCTTCAAAGTGAAGCAAACGTATCGAACTTTCAAGTGAATTAATCGTTAGTTATGCTATAATACACTATTAAGTGATAATGAAGTGATTAGTCATACAATCGACTCATTTATCATGTTCGTAAGGCTTTAAACACGAACTTTAGAGTACACTAGCACTTTGCTTCAAAGTGAAGCAAACTTAATTCGAACTTTCAAGTGAATGTTTAATCATTAGTTATGCTATATTACACTATTAGAAGTGATAATGAAGTGATTAGTCATACAATCGACTCATTTATCATGTTCAAAGGCTCTAAACACGAACTTTAGAGTACACTAGCATTTGCTTCAAGTGAAGCAAACTTGTATCGAACTTTCAAGTGAATCGTTTAATCGTTGAGCTATGCTTATTACACTATTAGAAGTGATAATGAAGTGATTAGTCATACAATCGACTCATTTATCATGTTCGTGAAGGCTTTAAACACGAACTTTAGAGTACACTAGAACTTTGCTTCAAAGTGAAGCAAACTTGATTCGAACTTTCAAGTGAATGTTTAATTGTTAAGTTATGTATATTACACTATTATAAGTGATATTGAAGTGATTAGTCATACAATCAAGTCATTTATCATGTTCTAAAGGCTCTAAACACGTACTTTAGAGTACACTAGCACTTTGCTTCAAAGTGAAGCAAACTCGTATCGAACTTTCAAGTGAATATTTAATCGTTATGTTATGCTATAATACACTATTATAAGTGATAATGAAGTGGCTAGTCATACAATCGACTCATTTACCATGTTCGTAAAGGCTTTAAACACGAACTTTAGAGTACACCAGCACTTTGATTCAAAGTGAAGCAAACTTAATTCGAACTTTCAAGTGAATATTTAATCATTTAGTTATGCTATATTACACTATTAGAAGTGATAATGAAGTGATTAGTCATACAATCGACTCATTTATCTTGTTCCCAAAGGCTCTAAACACGAACTTTAGAGTACACTAGCAATTTGCTTCAGAGTAAAGCAAACTTGTATCGAACTTTCAAGTGAATCATTTAATCATTGAGCTATGCTTTATTACACTATTAGATTTGATAATGAAGTGATTAGTCATACATTCGACTCATTTATCATGCTCGTGAAGGCTTTAAACACGATTTTTAGACTACACTAGAACTTTGCTTCAAGTGAAGCAAACTTGATTCGAACTTTCAAGTGAATGTTTAATTGTTAAGTTATGTATATTACACTATTATAAGTGATATTGAAGTGATTAGTCATACAATCAAGTCATTTATCATGTTCGTAAAGGCTCTAAACACGTACTTTAGAGTACACTAGCACTTTGCTTCAAAGTGAAGCAAACTCGTATCGAACTTTCAAGTGAATATTTAATCGTTATGTTATGCTATAATACACTATTATAAGTGATAATGAAGTGGCTAGTCATACAATCGACTCATTTACCATGTTCGTAAAGGCTTTAAACACGAACTTTAGAGTACACCAGCACTTTGATTCAAAGTGAAGCAAACTTAATTCGAACTTTCAAGTGAATGTTTAATCATTTAGTTATGCTATATTACACTATTAGAAGTGATAATGAAGTGATTAGTCATACAATCGACTCATTTATCTTGTTCCCAAAGGCTCTAAACACGAACTTTAGAGTACACTAGCACTTTGCTTCAAAGTGAAACAAACTTGTATCGAACTTGCAAGTGAATCCTTTAATCGTTGAGTGACGTACACGTCGTTGAGTGCTGCAAATTTGTCCCGACTCTCCTACTAGTATAGTATTAACAAGCTGGGGTCGAATCCACAGGGTACGGTGAGAGGTAGTCTTTATCCACAACTAAATTTGGGGTTTGGTGAGTAAAACAAGTAAAAGAAAGAAAATAGATGCGTGAGTACTACTGGCGCACAGAATTAATACGAGTGTAAACTATAAATATGAGATGAGCTCAGCTTAGACTTATCACTATGAACTTTTATGTTTATCACGGGTCTTTCTAAGGATCTATGATAGATTCTTCATGCAAGTTAAGGTCCAGTAAAGGCTGAATAACTTACCCATACATTCCGGTACATGTCTATATGATATTACTACCCAACCTAGTCTAATTAACCACGAATCCGGTAAAGGTAGTGATTTACTATTCTGGTGCTACTCTTATCATTCACTGTAACGTACCTCTGATAGTTTAACGATAGATAATAGAGTTTATAATTAGGTCTGCGGGTAAAGGCTTCGCCTAACTATCTAAACTAGTTATCATGCAAGTATACTCGGAGTAATAAAACTAAACAGGTCATGCATTAAGAATAAAACCTCAAAACATATTATTCTTAGGTCAAAGTCTAAACTGAATTCAACAAGTTAGCTAGACATGCTGAATATATTCATCTCAATATCTATATAAAAAAACAAGTAAAAACACTATAGCCTGGTGCGCGCGTCGTCAGTGCGCGTAATAGTCTTGCGCCGGCAGTTCTGCGATCCTTCTCCAATTCACCTCTAAACCGTCTCTATCTGCGCCTCTATGTACATGTCTGGAGTTTTCTGGTAGCTGCATATTTATACTCTTGCCTCCTAGGGTTTCCACGAATATTTAGGCAAGAGAATATATCTTTATCTCTAAAACTCAGCTTTGGAAATATCCTTATCTCTAAATTCCAGACTTAGAAATATTCTTTGCGCGTGATGACGTCATCACTCCGGATATTTCGTTGATTGATGATGTCATCGTTTTGCTCTGCTCTGCGCGACTAAAACTGGGGCGCCACACTTCTCGCGCGCTAGTTGGTCTTTGGCTCTTATCATCTATGTTGTCTTTTGTTCCGAGATTCAGCCTTCTTGTTGCACTCTTGTTCTAACTCTTCTTTTAAACTTGAGATACAAAACTACACAAAAAGCGTAATCTTATACTAGAATATGTTAGAATATAAGCGGTGTAACGGACTTAAAACAACATACAAAAGTGCTCTATCAAATCCCCCACACTTACTCTTGTTCGTCTCTGAACAATCCGGCTTCCTTACCTCTTGTGTAATGTACGTGTGAATGTTGGACTTACTGCGCTACATCCGCGCCACCCACACAACCTGTGCAACTGTGACTACACAACACAAAACTGATTTAAGTAATTAATTCAAAACTTTGTTTTACCTCTCTTGTGGAATGCATACCAATTTGGACGCGAGTAGCGCACACAGGTCGCACATGCCAATGTTTTTCGCGCACAATACCTTCTTGAGATTTCATATGTCAGCTTGTCTATGTTTAAAAAAACGAAAAAATTTAACCTAAACTAAACTAAACTACTCCTAAGATAGATGTACTACCCACTCACTACCCACCCACACTTAAACCTAAACTACTACCCACCCACACTTAAACAAAAACGTGTCCTCACGTTATGCACAAGTAGTAAAGAAGGCAATAGCATGCATGCACATAAGAAAGTTGCACCGATTACAATTCAGAATATAGCCATACCACCGAAATAAGTTAAAACCCTGATTAAATTAAAACACCGTTAAAAACATGATGACAATTCAAAATACAACTGTTTTAGAGCAAACAGTTCAAATAATCAGCCACCAAAATAGTTCAAGACACCGATTACACAATATTTAAAACGAACTTGAAAAAGACCGGGAGAGCTCTTCAACTGGATCTTCGCTTCGCAACTCATACCCTTCCGGTATCGGGTCTCTAGCTCGCCATCCTCTGGGTGGCGTCAGGTTCAGGTTGGCACCCTGTGGCGCCAGATATTCCATCACACGCTGGGCGTTGAACACCCAACGTTCATCAATCTGCACTTGAGCGCCACTGCCTTGTGCGCTGGACTCAGCTCGCGCACGCTCAGACCTGCCACTGGTTCTTGCGCCACAACCTCTGGCGCAGTCCTGACATTCTCCAAACCGGGCTTGTAGCTCCAGTACGAGGTACCATCGTGCTGGCAGAAATTCACGAAATTCTGGGCTGAGTGACGGCAGCACATGACGGCGGTTGGCGGCTGTTGGGTGTGGTGGTGGTGGCTTTGGGTTTCTGTGTTTAGTGAGATAAGTAGAAAATGAAATGTAACACAAAATAAACCCCGTAACACATATTTATAGTGCAAAAAGCCTATATGCATGCATGACCCAAAACTACATGGGGCAAAAACTAAACTAAACCTAAAACTAAAACTAAATCTAAACTAAGGAAACCTAAACACACACAAGAAAACACACAAAAAAAAATTAAAACTAAGTTTAGTTTGTCGGGTTACCTCCCGACGAGTGCTTCGTTTAACGTCGTTAGCTCGACGCAAGTTGCGCATCCAATGGTGCCTGGATCTCCTCCCCCACACTTGAACTTTTGCCTACTTCTGTATTATCATCTTTTCTGCATGGTAAAAATTCAAGTGAATTAGTATCAGCAGATAAAACATAATTAATATGATCGGAGGGAAGAAAAATAGAATACGCGAAGTCTCGCGTGTTAGTCCCCTCGAATGCGCAGACTGTGCGCAGGTTAACTCTCGCGCGTCCTTGAGTCGCGCAGCTCTGTTCTATAGCACCTTCTCCGCATTCCTGTGTTGGTCCCGAGTATCATACTGCTCCCGACCTCGCTCTCTGCTCCTCTTGTCAGGTGGTTTAGTCTTTGTGTTGTTCTGGCGCGCCATAGGTATCTTCTGGTTGGCGCGCATGGTCTCAGAGTGCGTCGGTCTAGATGTAGCAATTTTGTTTCAAAGTGAAGCAACCTTGTATCAAAGTGAAGCAACCTTGTATGTGCGTCGGTTTAGAGTACACTAGCACTTTGTTTCAAAGTGAAGCAACCTTGTATCAAACTTTCAAGTTAATCGTTTAATTGTTGAGCTACGCTATATTACACTATTAGAAGTGATAATGAAGTGATTAGTCATACAATCGACTCATTTATCATGTTCGTAAAGGCTTTAAACATGAACTTTAGAGTACACTAGCACTTTGCTTCAAAGTGAAGCAAACTTGATTTGAACTTTCAAGTGAATTGTTTAATCATTAATTTATGTTATATTACACTATTAGAAGTGATAATGAAGAGTTTAGTCATACAATTGAGTCATTTATCATGTTCGTAAAGGCTCTAAACACGAACTTTAGAGTACACTAGCACTTTGCTTTAAAGTGAAGCAAACTTAATTTGAACTGTCATATGAATCGTTTAATCGTTGAGTTATGCTAATTACACTATTAGAAGTGACAATGAAGTGATTACTCATATAGCCAACTCATTTATCACGTTCGTAAAGGCTCTAAACACGAACTTTAGAGTACACTAGCACTTTGCTTCAAAGTGAAGCAAACTTGTATCGAACTTGCAATTGAATCTTTTAATCGATGAGCTATGCCATATTAAACTATTAGATGTGATAATGAAGTGATTAGTTATACATTCGACTCATTTATCATGTTCGTAAAGTCTTTAAACACGAACTTTAGAGTACACTAGCACTTCGCTTCAAAGTGAAGCAAACTTGATTCAAACTTTCAAGTGAATGTTTAATCGTTGAGTTATGCTATATTACACTATTAGAAGTCATAATGAAGTGATTAGTCATGCAATCGACACATTTATCATGTTCGTAAAGGCTCTAAACACGTACTTTAGGGTACGATAGCCCTTTGCTTTAAAATAAAGCAAACTTGTATCGAACTTTCAAGTGAATGTTTAATCAATATCTTATGCCATAATGCAATATTATAAGTGATAATGAAGTGATTAGTCATACAATTGACTCATGTATCATGTTCGTAAAAGCTCTAAACACGAACTTAAGAATACACCAGCACTTTGCTTCAAAGTGAAGCACACTTTATTCGAACTTTCAAGTGAATGTTTAATCGTTGAATTATACTATATTACACTATTGGAAGTGATAATGAAGTGATTAGTCATACAATAGACTCATTTATCATGTTTGTAAAGGCTCTAAACATGAACTTTAGAGTACACTAGCACTTTGTTTCAAACTGAAGCAACCTTGTATCCAATTTTCAAGTTAATCATTTAATTGTTGAGCTACGCTACATTACACTATTTGAAGTGATGATGAAGTGATTACTAATACTGTCGACTAATTTATCATGTTTGTAAAGGCTTTAAACACGAACTTTAGAGTACACCAGCACTTTGATTCAAAGTGAAGCAAACTTTATTCGATCTTTCAAGTGTAAGTTTAATCATCTAATTATACGATATTACACTATTAGAAATGATAATGAAGTGATTAGTCATACAATAGACTCATTTATCATGTTCGTAAAGGCTCTAAACATGAACTTTAGAGTACACATGCACTTTTTTCAAAGTGATGCAAACTTGTATCGAACTATCAAGTTAATCATTTAATTGTTGAGCTACGTTATATTACACTATTAGAAGTGATAATGAAATGATTAGTCATACAATCGACTCATTTATCATGTTCGTAAAGGCTCTAAACATGAACTTTAGAGTACACTAGCACTTTGTTTCAAAGTGAAGCAACCTTGTATCGAACTTTCAAGTTAATCATTTAATTGTTGAGCTACGCTATATTACGCTATTAGAAGTGATAATGAAGTTATTAGTCATACAATCGACTCATTTATCATGTTCGTAATGGCTTTAAACATGAACTTTAGAGTACACTAGCACTTTGCTTCAAAGTGAAGCAAACTTGATTCGAACTTTCAAGTGAATCGTTTAATCATTGATTTATGTTATATTACACTATTAGAAGTGATAATAAAGAGTTCAATCATACAATCGAGTCATCTATCATGTTCGTAAAGGCTCTAAACACGAATTTTAGAGTACACTAGCACTTTTCTTCAAAGTGAAGCAAACTTAATACGAACTGTCATATGAATTGTTTAATTGTTGAGTTATGCTAATTACACTATTAGAAGTGACAATGAAGTGATTACTCATATAGCCAACTCATATATCATGTTCGTAAAGGCTCTAGACACGAACTTTAGAGCACACTAACACTTTGCTTCAAAGTGAAGCAAACTTGTATCGAACTTGCAAGTGAATCGTTTAATCATTGAGCTATGCTATATTATACTATTAGATGTGATAATGAAGTTATTAGTCATACATTCGACTCATTTATCATGTTTGTAAAGGCTTTAAACACGAACTTTAGAGTACACTAGCACTTTGCTTCAAATTGAAGCAAACTTGATTCGAACTTTCAAGTGAATGTTTAATCGTTGAGTTATGCTATATTACACTATTAGAAGTGATAATGAAGCGATTAGTCATAGAGTAGACTCATTTATCATGTTCGTAAAGGCTCTAAACATGAACTTTAGAGTACACTAGCACTTTGTTTCAAAGTGAAGCAACTTGTATCGAACTTTCAAGTTAATCATTTAATTGTTGAGCTACGCTATATTACACTATTAGAAGTGATAATGAAGTGATTAGTCATACAATCGACTCATTTATCATGTTCGTAAAGGCTTTAAACATGAACTTTAGAGTACACTAGCACTTTGCTTCAAAGTGAAGCAAACTTGATTCGAACTTTCAAGTGAATCGTTTAATCATTGATTTATGTTATATTACACTATTAGAAGTGATAATAAAGAGTTCAATCATACAATCGAGTCATTTATCATGTTCGTAAAGGCTCTAAACACGAACTTTAGAGTACACTAGCACTTTGCTTCAAAGTGAATCAAACTTAATTCGAACTGTCATATGAATCGTTTAATCGTTGAGTTATGCTAATTACACTATTAGAAGTGATAATGAAGTGATTACTCATATAGCCAACTCATTTATCATGTTCGTAAAGGCTCTAAACACGAACTTCAGAAAACACTAGCACTTTGCTTCAAAGTGAAGCAAACTTGATTCGAACTTTCAAGTAAATCGTTTAATCGTTGAGTTATGCTATCTTACACTATTAGAAGTCTAATGAAGTGATTAGTAATACAGTCGACTCATTTATCATTTTGTAAAGGGTTTAAACACGAACTTTAGAGTACACTAGCACTTTGCTTCAAAGTGAAGCAAACTTGTATCGAACTTTCAAGTCCATTATAGTCGACTCACTTTTGTATGCTGTTTTAAGTCCGTTACACTGCTTAGATTCTAACATATTTTAGTATAAGATTACGCTTTTGGTGTAGTTTTGAATCTCAGGTTTAAAAGAAGAGTTAGAACAAAAGTGCAACAAGAAGGCTGAATCTCGAAACACAAGACAATAAAGTTAACAAGAGCCAAAGACCAACTAGTGCGCGAGCAGTATGACACGCCAGTCTTAGTCGCGCAGAGCAGAGCAAAATGATGCCATCAGAAATCAGCAGAATATCCGGAGCGACGACGTCATCACGCGCAAAGAATATTTCTAGGTCTGGAATTTAGAGATAAAGATATTTCCAAAGCTGAGTTTTAGAGATAAAGATATATTCTCTTGCCTAAATATTCGTGGAAACCCTAGGTGGCAAGAGTATAAATATGCAGCTACCAAAAAACTCCAGACATGTACATATTTGCGCAGAAGAGGAGCTCAGTGCGGATTAGAGGGCAGATCAGAAAACTGCCGACGCAAGACTATTACACGCACTGACGACGCGCGCACCAAGCTATAGGATTTCTACTTGTTGTTTTCATATGAATTTTGAGATGAATAAGTTCAGCAAGTCAATCTAACTTTCTGAATTCAGTTTAGACTTTGATCTATGAATTATATGTTTTGAGGTATTGTTCTTAATGAATGACTTGTTTAGTATTATTACTCCGAGCAAACTTGCATGATAACTAGTTTATATAGTTAGGCGAAGCCTTTACCCGCAGACCTAATTATAGACTCTATTATCTAACGTTAAACTATCAGAGGTACGTTACAGTGAATGATAGGAGTAGCACTAGAATAGTAATCACTACCCTTACCAGATTCGTGGTTAATTAGACTAGGTTGGGTAGTAATATCATATAGACCTTTACCGGAATATACGTGTAGGTTATTAAGCCTTTACCGGATAAACATAGAAGTTCATAGTGATAAGTCTAAGCTGAGCTCATCGCATATTTATAGTTTACACTCGTTGTTAATTTTGTGCACCTGTAGTATACTCACGCTCCTGTTTTCTGTCTTTTAATTGTTTAAGTCACAAACCCCAATCTTAGTTGTAGGTCGAAAGATGACTTCTCACCGTTCCCTGTGGATTCCACCCCAGCTTGCCAATACTATACTAGTAGGAGAGTCGGGACAAATTTGCAGCAATCAATGACGTGCTTGGCGTCGTTGCCGGGGAGCGGCTAAAGAAGTTTTTTTTTCTTTTTCTTTTAGTATTTAGTTTGTTATTTACCTTCTGTTTTCTTATATATAAAAATTCAAAAAGAAAAATTTAGTTGCGTTTAATCTAGCTATTGTTTTTGTCTTTGCATGGAAGATATGGGTGAGAATAGTGTGATCGGCAGACGCATGGACAACACGCCAGACGCGCCAGGGCGCAACGCCGATAACGTCTTTGCTCGCCTACACCCTACTGAACTCGAAGCACTCAGAAGAGAATTACGCAGAGACCTAGAGTTCAGAGGGGATGCTGAACTGCCGAGAAACGACAACCAGCTGCAGAATAACGTGGACGTACGCGCGCCACCACCTGTCGTGCGCGTACCTGTGCAACCTGTGGTGCGACACACCATAAAGGAGATGTCTGCTCCTCAAGATATTAATCAACCATGGTGCATCGTGCTACCTCCAGATGGTCACTTCGAGCTACAGACACAGCTTGTTCACTACATACCCAAGTTCCATGGTATGGCTAGTGAAAATCAAGTAAAACATGTCAGAGAGTTCGCGGCCATCTGCGAGAATATGAGGAATGGGAACGAGGACCCAGAGTTGTTGAAATTGAGAGCCTTCCCATTCTCATTGTGTGATTCAGCTGGACAGTGGCTGATGGGGCTAGCACCCGGTTCAATATGGACATGGCTCGAGTTGTAGGAACGGTTCCTGGACAAGTTCTATCCTGCAGCTAAGGTGTCACTACTCAGAAGAGAGCTAGCCGCGCCAAAGCAGTTGCATGGAGAGTCCTTATCTGAATATTATGAGCGGTTCAGGGAACTAGAAGCGGACTTCCCCAGCACGTACTTATAGAGAACTTCCTCAACGGACTTACTGAGATGGAACTCAAATTGTTGAATGCTTGCGCAGGAGGCAATGTGAGGAATATGTACCCGGAGGATGTTTGGAATCTGATAGAAGACACAGCGGACCAAGTCAGATATCAAGTGTCTTTAGAGAACAATCGCCCAGATCACTGCATCAAGTAGACGTTATTGGAGAAATCAAGGAACTCAAAGATATGATGCAGAAATTGATGATGAAGCAGAGCGCCGATACGAGACCATGCGAATTCTGTCACGCCACAGACCATCTGACAGACGCATGCCCTTCCCTATTCGAAGAACACGCAGATGTTAATGTAGTAGGAGGATGGAACAACGGACAAGCTAGGCAAGGACAACCTAGGTTCGGTTTAGCTGAGAACGGGTCAAATGGAAAGCCGAGAAGAATTTCCAAAGACCGCGCGCAAACTGGCGCGCGCAACCTAATGCTCCCACTAGCGCGCGACCTTAAGCGCCAGCTGCTTCCTATAACCCGTCGCACAAACGTGCTGAAGGGCCAGCGCAATACAACCAGCAGTCGAAGAGATATTTAGAGGAAATAGTGGGTCAGTTAGCTGAGACGGTACGAAAGAATGAAAAGCAGAATGACAAACAGTTCATATTGATAAAAAATTAGTTCACCCAAATTGCCACTACAGTAAACGAATTGAAGGCTAGTGATGGTAATCTGCCTTCTCAGGTTATTCAAAACCCGAAGGGAAGTGTCAACATGGTTCGGATGGATGCACCACAACTAGACCGAACGAGCGTCCCAGTTGACACGCGTGCTACTGATGGCGCGGCAGAGCTGAATACAGAGTTAATCGTCGCACCAGTGTTTACGTGAGGAGTTCCTGTTAAACCAGATCAGAATGAGGACATCATGCTGAACAATTTCCAAGCTGGTTTAAAACTGTGTCTGGCTCCGGACCTACCTGAAAAGCTTGCTGATCCAGGAACCTTCACCATCCCATGCACCATTGGAGACACGTTTGCTAGCGAATGCATGCTAGATTTAGGGGCTTCGGTGAACTTGTTACCCTACTCTTTGTACTCTGCGTCATCCATGGGGACTCTTGAGCCAACTTATATTGGCTTACTACTTGCGGATAACTCACGGACCGACGCAAAAGGTAAAGTAGAGGACGTCTTGACACAGGTCTGTGGACTTAAATTTTAAGCAGATTTCTACGTAGTAGATATGAACAAGCCGAACACTGAGTCAAGGGAAACAATTTTGCTCGACCGACCCTTCATGAGAACCGCGAAAGCATGCATCGACGTCGGTAATGGTATTGTGACATTACAATATAAGAAACGCAAACTCAGATTAGATGTCATAAACCGAATCAGATTATTTGAAGAACCGATAGTAGAAAACCAAGTCAAGTTCAAAGACAAAACTGCTACATCTAGACCGACGCACTCTGAGACCATGCGCGCCAACCAGAAGATGATATCTATGGCGCGCCTGAACAACACAAAGACTAAACCACCTGACAAGAGGAGTGGAGAGTGAGGTCGGGAGCAGTATGATACTTGGGATCAGCACAGGAATGCGGAGAAGGTGCGCAGGATGGTGTTACAGAACAGAGCTGCGCGACACAAGGACGCGCGAGAGTTAACCTGCGCACAGTCTGGCGCATCCGAGGGGACTAACATGCGAGACTTCGCGTTTTCTATTTCTCTTCCCTCCGATCATATTAATTATGTTTTATCTGCTGATACTAACTCACTTGAATTTTTGCCATGCAGAAAAGATGATAATACGGAAGTAGGCAAAAGTTTAAGTGTGGGGGGGAGATCCGGGCGCCATAGGATGCGCCACTTGCGTCGAGCTAACGACGTTAAACAAAGCACTCATCGGGAGGTACCCCGACAAACTTAACTTAGTTTTCATTTTTTGTGTGTGTTTTTGTGTGTGTTTAGTTTAGCTTAGTTTTAGTCTTAGTTTTAGTTTTAGTTTTAGGTTTAGTTTTAATATTGGGCCCATGTAGTTTTGGGCCATGCATGCTGGTGGGCTTTTTGTGCTATAAATATATGATGTGGGGTTCATTTTGTGTTACATTTCATTTTTTACTTATCTCACTAAACACGAAAATCCAAAGCCACCACCGCCGCCAACCGCCGCCGCGCACCACCGTCACTCAGCCTAGAATTTCATGAATTTATGCCAGAATTTCATGAATCATGGTCGTAAAGGCTCTAAACACGAACTTTAAGTACACTAACACTTTGCTTCAAAGTTAAGCAAACTTGTATCGAACTTCAAGTGAATCGTTTTATCGTTGAGATATGTGATAGAGCAATTTTGTATGCTATTTGAGGTCCTTTACACTGCTTATATTTCTAACATATTTAGTATAAGATTACGCTTTTGGTGTAGTTTTATTTCTCAAGTTTAATAGAAAAGTTAGAACAAAAGTGCAACAAGAAGGCTGAATCTCGAAACAAAAGACGACAAAGTGACAAGAGCCAAAGACTAACGAGCACGCGAGCAATGTATCGCACGAGTATGGGTCGCGCAGAGTAGAGCAAAAATGATGACGTCAGGAATCAGCGACAAATCCGTAGCGATGACGTCATCACGCGCAAAGAATATTTCTAAGTTCGGTTTTTCGAGATCAAGATATTCCCAAAGCTGATTTTTAGAGATAAAGATTATTTCCTACATATTTTCTTGCCTAATTATTTGTGGAAACCCAAGAAGGCACAAGTATAAATACTGAGCATGGAGGAAATCTCATAGATGCGAAAATAGAGAGGCGACTCAGAGCGGAATTTAGACCTAGCTGCAAGAGATGGGCGCGTGAGCTGCCGACGCGAGCAAGACGACACATCACTCAGATTTGCTTGTTACTTTAGTTATTTGATATTAATTCTTGAGATGTATACATTCATATGTCTAGCTAACTTACTGAATTTGGTTTGGATTCAGATCTATGAATTACATGTTTTGAGGTTTTGTTCTTAATTGCATGATAAGTTTAGTATTATTATTCCAAGCTCAATTGCATGATAATTAGGTTAGACAATTAAGCGAAGCCTTGCACCGCAGACTTAGTTGTAGAATCTGTTATCTATAGTTAAACTATCACGTTACTGTGAATGATAGGAGTAATACTAGAATAGTTGATCACTACCTTGACCGGATTTGTGATTAATTAGAGTAGACCAAGTAATAATATCATACAGACTTTGACCGGAATGTAGGTGTAGGTTATTGAGCTTTGACCGGACCTTCACCTACGTGAACATTATATCATGTATCTTTTGTGACCAAGGATAAACATAGGAATTCATAGTGAAGAATCTGAACCGAGCTCATCTCTGTGTTTTTATTAATTTCTTTATAACTGCTTTTTGATGCGCGCCAGTGTTACTTGCGCGACAGTTTCTTTCCTTTTCTTGTTTACTCACAAACCCCTGTTTTAGATTGTAGATCAAAAGACGACTTCTCACCGTTCCCTGATGATTCGACCCCAACTTGCCAATACTATACTAAGTAGGAGAGTGATAGAGCACTTCTGTATGCTATTTTAGGTCCTTTACACTGCTTGGAATTCTAACTTATTTAGTATAAGATTACGCTTTTGGTGTAGTTTTGTATCTCAGGTTGATTAGAAGAGTTAGAACAAAAGTGCAACAAGAAGGCTGAATCTCAGAACAAACGACAACAAAGTGACAAGAGCCAAAAGACCAGCAAGCGCGCGAGCAGTGTGGCGCGCGAGTCTTAGTCGCGTAGAACAAGAGAAAAACGATGACGTCAGCTGATCAGTGTTAGAAATGTCTACTTTAAGCCCCTACTTTCATGCTTATTTCCTAAGATTTGAACGTAAAATATATTACTTTTGATACTTGGATTGATGATTCATGTCAAAAACACGATTTCAGCCTTACGAAGGAGCATACATGGAAATATGAGGAAAAGCACGTGAATTCGGCCTAAATCAGACATAATTGGAAGCATTTCTGCAATCCTCAGACCGAGTGTACTGAAGTACTCGACCCAAGCTAAAACAAGCCAAAGACTCATGGTACTTGACCAAGCAAATACACTGCTCGAGCAAGTCATCACGTGATCAAGACTCTTCGTATGGATTCTCTTCATTTACTCGAGTGATTTAATACAAACAAATGGATAAGCTAGAGTTTCCATTTGCTCGATCATTTAAGATGAGTGGATGATAGAGCACTTTTGTACGTTGTTTTAGGTCCTTTACACTGCTTAGATTCTAACATATTTTAGTATAAGATTACGCTTTTGGTGTAGTGTTGTATCTCAGGTTTAAAAGAATAGTTAGAACAAAAGTGCAACAAGAAGGCCGAATCTCTGAGCAAAAGACAACAAAGTTTACGAAGAGCCAAAGGACAACGAGTGCGCGAGCAGTGTGGCGCGCCAGTCTTAGTCGCGCAGAGCAAAAGCAAAGCGATGACGTCAGCAATCAGCAAAATATCCGGAGCGATGACGTCATCACGCGCAAATAATATTTCTAAGTTCGGTTTTTGGAGATCAAATATTCCCAAAGCTGATTTTTAGAGATAAAGATGATTTCCTACAGATATTCTTGCCTAAATATTCGTGGAAACCCTAGGAGGCAAGACTATAAATACAAAGCTTCATGGAAATCACAAAGAGAGCTTGATACGCATACTTCAAGCTGCGCAGAAGAAGAAGAAGAAGAAGAAGAAGAAGAAGAAGAAGAAGAAGAAGAAGAAGAAGAAGAAGAAGAAGAAGAAGAAGAAGAAGCTGCGCAGAAGAAGAAGAAGAAGAAGAAGAAGAAGAAGAAGAAGAAGCTGCGCAGAAGAAGAAGAAGAAGAAGAAGAAGAAGAAGAAGAAGAAGAAGAAGAAGAAGAAGAAGAAGAAGAAGAAGAAGAAGAAGAAGATCAGAATCCTGCCGGCGCAGGACTGTTATGCGCACTAACGATGCGCGCACCAGGCTACAGTGTTTTACTTGTTGTTTTTATATGAATTTTGAGATGAATATGTTCAGCATGTCTAGCTAACTTGTTGAATTCAGCTTAGACTTTGACCTATGAATTATATGTTTCGAGGTTTTATTCTTAATGCATGACTTGTTTAGTATTATTACTCTGAGCAAACTTGCATGGTAACTACTTTAGATAGTTAGGCAAAGCCTTTACCTGCAGACCTAATTATAGACTTTATTATCTAACATTAAACTATCAGAGGTACGTTACAGTGAATGATAGGAGTAGCACTAATCACTACCCTTACCGGATTCGTGGTTAACTAGACTAGGTTGGGTAGTAATATCATATAGACCTTTACCGGAATATATGTGTAAGTTATTAAGCCTTTACCGGACCTTAACTTGCTTGGACAATCAGTCATAGATCTTTAGAAAAACCAGTGTGATAAGTCTAAGCTGAGCTCAACTCATATTTATAGTTTACACTCGTAGTTAATTTTGTGCGTCACTACTATACTCAAGCTCCTGTTTTCTGTCTTTTAATTGTTTAACTCACAAATCCCAATCTTAGTTGTAGGTCGAAAGACGACTTCTCACTGTTCCCTGTGGATTCGACCCCAGCTTGCCAATACTATACTAGTAGGAGAGTCGGGACAAATTTGCAGCACTCAACGACGTGCTCGTTAGTTAAGTTATGCTATAATACACTATTATAAGTGAAAATGAAGTGATTAGTCATACAATCGACTCGTTTACCATGTTCGTAAAGGCTTTAAACACGAACTTAAGAGTACACTAGCACTTCGCTTCAAAGTAAAGCAAACTTTATTCGAAATTTCAAGTGAATGTTTAATCATTGAGTTGTGCTATATTACACTATTAGAAGTGATAATGAGTGATTAGTCATACAATTGACTCATTTATCATGTTCGTAAAGGCTTTAAACACGAACTTTTGAGTACACTAGCACTTTGATTTAAAGTGAAGCCAACTTGATTCGAACATTCAAGTGAATCGTTTAATCATTGAGTTATGCTAATTACACTATTAGAAGTGACAATGAAGTGATTACTCATATAGCCAACTCATTTGTCATGTTCGTAAAGGCTCTAAACACGAACTTCAGAAAACAGTAGCACTTTGCTTCAAAGTGAAGCAAACCTGATTCGAACTTTCAAGTAAATCGTTTAATCGTTGAGTTATGCTATCTTACACTATTATAAGTGATGATAAAGTGATTAGTCATACAATCGACTCATTTATCATGTTCGTAAAGGCTCTAAACACGTACTTTAGAATACACTAGCACTTTGCTACAAACTGAAGCAAACTTGTATCGAACTTTCAAGTGAACGTTTAATCGTTATGTTATGTTATAATACACTATTATAAGTGATAATGAAGAGATTTTTCATACAATCAACTCATTTATCATGGTCGTAAAGGCTCTAAACACGAACTTTAAGTACACTAACACTTTGCTTCAAAGTTAAGGAAACTTGTATCGAACTTCAACTGAATCGTTTAATCGTTGAGATATGTGATAGAGCAATTTTGTATGCTATTTTAGGTCCTTTACACTGTTTATATTTCTAACATATTTAGTATAAGATTACGCTTTTGGTGTAGTTTTATTTCTCAGGTTTAATAGAAGAGTTAGAACAAAAGTGCAACAAGAAGGCTGAATCTCGGAACAAAAGACAACAAAGTGACAGAAGCCAAAGACTAACGAGCGCGCGAGCAATGTATCACACGAGTATGGGTCGCATAGAGTAGAGCAAAAATGATGACGTCAGGAATCAGCTACAAATCCGTAGCGATGACATCATCACGCGCAAAGAATATTTCTAAGTTCGGTTTTTCGAGATCAAGATATTCCAAAAGCTGATTTTTAGAGATAAAGATTATTTCCTACATATTTTCTTGCCTAATTATTCGTGGAAACCCAAGAAGGCACAAGTATAAATACTGAGCATGGAGGAAATCTCATAGATGCGAAAATAGAAAGGAGACTCAGAGCGGAATTCAGACCTAGCTGCGAGAGATATGCGCGTGAGCTGCCGACGCAAGCAAGATGACACATCACTCAGATTTGCCTTGTTACTTTAGTTATTTGATATTAATTCTTGAGATGTATACATTCATATGTCTAGCTAACTTACTGAATTCGGTTTGGATTCAGATCTATGAATTACATGTTTTGAGGTTAGACAATTAAGCGAAGCCTTGCACCGCAGACTTAGTTGTAGAATCTGTTATCTATAGTTAAACTATCACGTTACTGTGAATGATAGGAGTAATACTAGAATAGTTGATCACTACCTTGACCGGATTTGTGATTAATTAGAGTAGACCAAGTAATAATATCATACAGACTTTGACCGGAATGTAGGTGTAGGTTATTGAGCTTTGACCGGACCTTAACCTACGTGAACATTATATCATGTATCTTTTGTGACCAAGGATAAACATAGGAATTCATAGTGAAGAAATCTGAACCGAGCTCATCTCTGTGTTTTTATTAACTTCTTTATAACTGCTTTCTGATGGGCGCCAGTGTTACTTGCGCGATAGTTTCTTTCTTTTTCTTGTTTACTCACAAACCCCTGTTTTAGATTGTAGATCAAAAGACGACTTCTCACCGTTCCCTGTTGATTCGACCCTATCTTGCCAATACTATACTAAGTAGGAGAGTGATAGAGCACTTATGTATGCTATTTTAGGTCCTTTACACTGCTTGGAATTCTAACTTATTTAGTATAAGATTACGCTTTTGGTGTAGTTTTGTATCTCAGGTTGATTAGAAGAGTTAGAACAAAAGTGCAACAAGAAGGTTGAATCTCAGAACAAAAGACAACAAAGTGACAAGAGCCAAAAGACCAGCAAGCGCGCGAGCAGTGTGGCGCGCGAGTCTTAATCGCGTAGAACAAGGGCAAAACGATGACGTCAGCTGATCAGTGTTAGAAATGTCTATTTTAAGCCCCTACTTTCATGCTTATTTCCTATGATTTGAACGTAAAATATATTACTTCTGATACTTGGATTGATGTTTCATGTCAAAAACACGATTTCAGCCTTACGAAGGAGCATACATGGAAATATGAGGAAAAGCACGTGAATTCGGCCTCAATCAGACATAATTGGAAGCATTTCTGCAATCCTTAGATCAGTGTACTGAAGTACTTGACCCAAGCTAAAACAAGCCAAAGACTCATGTTACTCGACCGAGCAAATACACTGCTCGAGCAAGTCATCACGTGATCAAGACTCTTCGTATGGATTCTCTTCATTTACTCGAGTGATTTAATACAAACAAATGGATAAGCTAGACTTTCCATTTACTCGATCATTTAAGATGAGTGGATGATAGAGCACTTTTGTACGTTGTTTTAGGTCCTTTACACTGCTTAGATTCTAACATATTTTAGTATAAGATTACGCTTTTGGTGTAGTGTTGTATCTCAGGTTTAAAAGAAGAGTTAGAACAAAAGTGCAACAAGAAGGCCGAATCTCTGAGCAAAAAGACAACAAAGTTTATGAAGAGCCAAAGGAAAACGAGTGCGCGAGCAGCGTGGCGCGCCAGTCTTAGTCGCGCAGAGCAAAAGCAAAGCGAGGACGTCAGCAATCAGCAAAATATCCAGAGCGATGACGTCATCACGCGCAAATAATATTTCTAAGTTCGGTTTTTGGAGATCAAATATTCCCAAAGCTGATTTTTAGAGATAAAGATGATTTCCTACACATATTCTTGCCTAAATATTCGTGGAAACCCTAGGCGGCAAGACTATAAATACAAAGCTTCATGGAAATCACAAAGAGAGCTGGATACGCATACTTCAAGCTGCGCAGAAGAAGAAGAAGATCAGAATCCTGTCGGCGCAAGACTGTTACGCGCACTGACAATGCGCGCACCAGGCTACAGTGTTTTACTTGTTGTTTTCATATGAATTTTGACATGAATATGTTCAGCATGTCTAGCTAACTTGTTGAATTCAGCTTAGACTTTGACCTATGAATTATATGTTTTGAGGTTTTATTCTTAATGCACGACTTGTTTAGTATTATTACTCCGAGCAAACTTGCATGATAACTACTTTAGATAGTTAGGCGAAGCCTTTACCCGCAGACCTAATTATAGACTCTATTATCTAACGTTAAACTATCAGAGGTACGTTACAGTGAATGATAGGAGTAGCACTAGAATAGTTAATCACGACCTTTACCGAATTCCTGGTTAATTAGGCTAGGTTGGGTAGTAATATCACATAGACCTTTACCAGAATATATGTGTAAGCTATTAAGCCTTTACCGAACCTTAGTTTGCGTGAACAATCAGTCATAGATCCTTAGAAAAACCCGAACATAGAAGTTCATAGTGATAAGTTTAAGCTGAGCTCATCTCTTATTTATAGTTTACACTCGTATTGTATTCTGTGCGCCAGTAGTACACTCACGCTCCTATTTACTGTCTTTTAATTGTTTAACTCACAACCCCAGTTTTAGTTGTAGATAAAGACTACTTCTCACCGTTCCCTGTGGATTCGACCCCTGACTTACCTAGACTATACTAAAGAGGAGAGGGACAAATTTGCAGCACTCAATAACGTGCTTGTCAAATTTTGGCACCGTTGCCGGTGAGCGGCTAGAGAAGTTTTCTTTCTTTTCTTTTCCTTCTAGTATTTAGTTTGTTATTTACTTTTCGTGTTCTCATATATGAATATCCAAAAAATTAGTTACGTTTAATCTAGCTGTTGTTTTTGTCTTTGGATGGAAGATATTGGTGAGAATAGTGTGATCGGCAGACGCATGGACAACACGCCAGACGTGCCAGGGCGCAACCCCGATAACGTCTTTGCTCGCCTACACCCTGCTGAACTCGAATTACTAAAAAGAGAATTACGCAGAGACCTAGAGTTCAGAGGGGATGCTGAACCGCCGAGACATGACAACCAGCTGCAAAATAATGTGGACGTACGTGCGCCACCACCTGTCGCGCGCGTACCACCTGTGGCGCACGCACCATTAAGGAGATGCCTGCTCCTCAAGCCGTTTATCAACCATGGTGCATAGTACTGCCCCCAGATGGTCACTTTGAATTACGGACCCAGCTTGTTCACTACATACCTAAGTTCCATGGTATGGCTAGTGAGAATACGGTTAAGCACGTACGAGAGTTGGCGGCTATCTGTGAAAATATGAGGAATGGGAACGAGGACCCAGAGTTGCTGAAACTAAGAGCATTCGCATTCTCACTTTGTGATTCATCTAGACAGTGGTTGTTGGGGCTAGCACCGGGATCAATAAGGACATGGCCCAAATTACAAGAAAGATTTCTAGATAAAATTCTAATCCTGCGGCCACGGTATCATTACTTCGTAGAGAGCTAGCTGCCCCAAAACAGTTGCATGGAGAGTCATTATTTGAGTACTACGAGAGGTTCAAGGAACTAGAGGCGAACTGCTACAACCGCAGACTCCCGCAACGCGTGCTGATCGAGAACTTCCTAAATGGACTTACTGAGATGGAACTCAGGTTGCTGAATGCTTGCGCCGGAGGCAATGTGAGGAATATGTACCCAGAGGATGTATGGAAGTTAATAGAAGACACCGCGGACCAAGTGAGATATCAAGTGTCTTTAGAGAACAACCGCGCCAGATCGCTGCATCAAGTGGACGTAACCGAAGAAATCAAGGAATTGAAAGACATGATGCAGAAATTAATGATGAAGCAAAGCGCTGAGATAAGACCATGTGAATTCTATCACGCCACAGACCATCAGACACACGCATGCCCCTCCCTATTTGAAGAACACACAGACGTTAATGCAGTAGGAGGATGGAATAACGGACAAGCCAGGCAAGGACAGCCGAGGTTCGGTTTAGCTGAGAACGGGTTCAGTTGGAAAGCCGAGCAAAATTTCCAGAGACCGCGCGCTGACTAGCGCGCGCAACCTAATGCTCCCACTGGCGCGCAACCTTACGCGCCAGTTGCTTCCTACAACCCGCCGCACAAACGCGCTAAAGGACCAGCGCAGTACAACCAGCAGCCGAAGAGATCTTTAGAGGAAATAGTGGGTCAGTTGGCTGAGACAGGGCACAAGAACCAGGAAAAGAATGAGAAGCGTTTTACTCTAATTGAAAATCAGTTAACACAAATCTCTGCAACCGTGACCGAGATCGCAAATAACAGAAAAGCCGCTAAAGCTAATTCACAAAATGGTGTCAATGCCGTGATACTCAGATCGGGCAGGGAAACATCTGGTGCGCCAGTGGTTACTCGCGCAAGGAAAATGCAGACGCGCAGACTCCTAACTCAACGCCAGAGCTAGACGCACCTGTTGCAAGGCAAGAGAACCAATCTAACAGCAACATACCACTTCCCTCCCCCACACAGAGCACTAAACCTAAGAAAATCGAGTTAGATCAGGAGTTATATGACTTGTTCAGCAAAGTAGAAATCAACATTCCGCTTATCGATGCATTGAAACAAATGCCGCAGTACGCAAAGTTTCTCAAGGATCTGTGCACGAACAAAAGAAGGAAGGGAGGACATAGAGAGCAAGTGGAGCTTAACGCAAACGCCTCAGCAATATTGCAACATAAGGTACCACCAAAATGTCGCGATCCAGGTACATTCACTATACCATGCACAATCGGTAACTCTGTAGTAGACAATTGCATGGTAGATCTGGGGGCGTCTATAAACGTTTTACCTCACTCTCTATACACATCTCTGCGTCTTGGACCACTGAAGCCTGCAGGGTTGACAATCCAATTGGCAGACCGATCTTGCAAGCAACCGGTAGGTATGATTGAGGATGTCTTAGTAGGAGAATTGGTGTTCCCGGCCGATTTCTATGTATTAGAGATGGAAGGTAATGTTTCTGCCGACACTGCGAAGTATTGCTAGGCAGACCATTCCTGATGACCGCGCGAACAAGGATTGATGTATGGAAGGGAACACTATCGATGGAAGTTGATGGTGAGGTTATACACTTCAATATATTCAAGGGCATGCAGTTTCCTCATGATGATTCCACAATAAATGCATTAGACATCATTGATGAAGCAGTGGAAGACGAGAACGCACGCCATCAAACTCGCGCACTGTTAGACGCGTGCGGTGAGGTAGCTGAAATGCCCGCTGATGCTGCAACCAATTTATCTGACGCAAAAGATACAAGGTATGCCACTTCTGGTTCTGACTTATGTGTTGCTAATTTGGTTGTCTCTCATGACATGCAGGAACCAAAGATCACGCTGAAGCAACTTTCGGAGCACCTGAAGTACGTGTTTTTGGTGATAATGAGACCAAACCGGTAATCATAAAATCCAGCTGGAGCCTGCGCAAGAAGCGCGCCTGGTGGACATACTGCGCGAGAACAGGCGCGCGATCGGATAGACACTGGATGACTTGTACGGAATCAGTCCGGACGTATGCATGCATCGCATTCTGTTAGAAGATGGAGCTAAACCGTGCAGAGATGCCCAGCGAAGACTCAACCCTATCATGATGGAGGTGGTGCAGAAAGAGATCATTAAGCTGCTCGACGTTGAATTATTTATCCAATCTCCGATAGTAAGTGGGTAAGCCCGATTCATGTTGTCTCCAAGAAAGGTGGCATCACAGTAGAGGAGAACGCAGCAGGAGAACTAGTGCCAAAGAGAGTACAGACTTGATGGCGCATGTGCATAGACTACCGAAAGCTGAATGCAGTCACGCGCAAGGACCACTTCCCTCTGCCATTTATAGATCAGATGCTAGACCGACTGAAATGGTAAACCCCATTACTGTTTCTTGGATGGATTTTTAGGGTATAATCAGATTCCCATAGCTGCGGAGGACCAAGAAAAGACAACGTTCACATGTCCCTTCGGTACGTTTGCCTTCCGGCGCATGTCTTTTGGATTGTGTAACGCACCAAGTACGTTTCAAAGGTTAGTCATGAGTATATTCTCGGATATGTTGGGATCATGCATTGAAGTTTTCATGGACGATTTTACTGTACATGGTTATACATTTGACGCATGTTTAGTGAATTTGGGAGATAAGGCGAAAATTGATCTTATTGCGAGCTTGCCGTATCCCACTAACGTTAGGGAGATTAAATCTTGTTTTGGGCATGCTGGTTTCTACAGACGATTTATTCAAGATTTTTCTAAAATATCGACGGCTTTGTCTAACCTCCTACAGAAGGATGTAGTGTTTGATTTCACATATGCATGTCGCGCAGCATTTGACGCACTGAAACACACACTGACTAGTGCACCAATACTACAGGCGCCAGATTGGAACTTGCCGTTCGAACTGATGTGTGACGCGAGTGATTATGCTGTTGGCGCAGTGCTTGGTCACCGCCAAGACAAGAAACCTCACGCTATCTACTATGCATCGCGCACACTGGACCCAGCCTAGCGTAACTACACTACCACTGAGAAAGAGCTGCTAGCCATTGTCTTTGCCCTCGAAAAATTCCGTGCATACATATTAGGGGCCAAAGTCATCGTATTCACGGATCACGCAGCACAGAGGTATTTAATGTACAAGAAAGAAACTAAACCGAGACTTATGCGTTGGTTGTTGCTTATGCAGGAATTCGATATAGAAATCAAGGACAAGAAGGGATCGGAAAATACGGTAGCGGACCATTTGAGTCGGATAGTAAAGGATGAGGATAAAGGGATTATCACGGAAATCCTTCCCAGATGCCACATAATGACATTACAGGGTAAGGTACCGTGGTATGCTCACATTGTCAACTACCTGGTCACTGGTATGTTTCCCCCCATCTTTTACTAAACCGCAGAGATTCCGATTAAAACATGATGCTAGAATGTATTTATGGGATGATCCGTACTTGTTCAGAATAGGTTCGGACCAAATACTTAGAAAGTTGTATTCCAGATCATGAAATAGATTCAGTCTTAGCGTTCTGTCATGAACATGCATGTGGTGGGCATTTTGGCCCTAAACGAACAAGTAGGAAAACTTTAGATTCAGGATTTTATTGGCCACATTTGTTTAGGGATTCTTATGCACATTGCAAGAGCTGTGATCGATGCTAGCGCACGGGTAATCTATCCGCGCGCAATGAGATGCCTCAAATGCCTATCATGGTAGACGAGGTGTTTGATTTATGGGGGATTGACTTTATGGGACCTTTCTGACGAGCACGTCGTTGAGTGCTGCAAATTTGTCCCGACTCTCCTTACTAGTATAGTATTGGCAAGCTGGGGTCGAATCCACAGGGAACGGTGGAAGTCTCTTTTCAACTACAAACTAAAGAATTGGGGTTGTGTGTGAGAACAATTAAAAGAAAGAAAAACTGCTGCGCAAGTACAACTGGCGCACACACAGACAGCAAGTATGAAAGACGCAAATAAATATGCAAGAGATGAATCCGGTTCAGATTCTTCACTATGAACTCTATGTTTTATCCTTGGTCACTAAAGGCACATGATATAATTGTCCACGTAGATTAAGGTCCTGTCACAGCTTAATAACCTACACATACATTCCGGTCAAGGTTTGTATGATATTACTACTCAATCTAGTCTAGTCAATAACGAATCCGGTCAAGGTAGTTACTGCCTATTCTAGTGTTACTCCTATCATTCACAGTCACGTACTTCTGATAGTTTAACTATAGATACTAGATTCTACAACTAAGTCTGCGGTGCAAGGCTTCGCTTAATTGTCTAACCTAATTATCATGCAATGGAGTGCGGAATAATAATACTAAACTTAATCATGCAAATTAAGAACAAGACCTCAAAAACATATTATTCATAGATCAAATCCAAACCGAAATCAGTAAGTTAGCTAGACATACTGATCGAATACATCTCAAGAATAATTATAAGACAACTAAAATAACAAGACAAATCTGTATGTGCGTCGGCTCTCGCGTGACAGCTTGCGCGCACGGCCGGATCGGAGTTCTGCTCTGAGCCGTCTGGTCTCTCTCTACGTACGTGTCCTGAGATTTCCATAAAGCTTTGTATTTATAGTCCTTGCCTTCTAGGGTTCCACGAATATTTAGGCAAGGATATCTGTAGGAAATCATCTATATCTCTAAAAATCAGCTTAGGAAATTAAATCTCCAAAAACCGAACTTAGAAATATTCTCGCGCGTGATGACGTCATCGTCCCGAATATCTCGCTATCTGCTGACGTCACCGTTTTGCTGTCTTCTGCGCGACCTTCACTCGCGCGCCAGTGGCCTTTTGTCTGTTGTCGTTGCCTTGTTATCTTTTTGCTCGAGATTCAGCCTCCTTGTTGCGTTTTTGTTCTAACTCTTCTTTAAGACCTGAAATACAAAACTACACCAAAAGCGTAATCTTATACCATAATATGTTAGAATAAAAGCAGTGTAAAGGACATAAAATAGCGTACAACTGCACTCTATCAAATCCCCCACACTTACTCTTGTTCGTCCCTGAACAAGTCGGCTTCCTTACCTCTTGTGTACTGCACGCGTGAATGTTGGACTTACTGCGCCACACATGTGCGCCACTCTCACAACCTGCGCAATTGTGACTCTACAACACTAAACTGATTAAAGTAACTGATTCTAACCTTGTGTTACCTCTCTTGTGGAATGCAAATCAATTTGGATGATTGGGAGATAGTCCTGCTTAAGCACCGGTCACCGAATTCTTCTTGATTCGCGATTGCATGGTTATTCGTATCCGCTTTCTTTGGTACGTGATTGATCCGCGTCTTAGGGTTTTCTGAGCTCTACGTCTTTTACTGTTTGTTTCTCGGACATATTGATAATCTCTGTTGCACAATTTCTTCTTTTCATTGTTTCGGCCTTGTAAGCTTTCACTTTGAATTGAATACTCTGCTTTCTGGTCCGGATCCTTATTTTTCCCTAGAACGGCTTCCAATCACGGCCTTCGGATAACAGCTATGGAACCACGCCCCGCTCTCGCTTCTGATTAGTCGCGCGCAAGTCAGGTCACGCGTTTGCAACCGCGCGCCCCTTCCTGAGCAACTAACTTCCACGAAGACGGTCTGTTTTTCCGTCTCGTCACGCTGGTAGGGTTTCGCCTTCGGCATCTGCGTGACTGAGCTTGCTCTTATTCCTTTGACCGCGAAGTACCAACCTCCACGAATACTCATAACCATGCAACCGATCCTCAAGCTTTTCGATCGACTGCTTCTCTAGGACGTTTCTATCAACTCCACATCCCTCGTTATTCCACTCAAGAGATACACAAAATTTCGAAAAAATTACCAAAAATCAGAATATGTCATATAAGCACAAATTACCTCAGGTGCGCGAGTACGCACACAGGTTGCGCACGCCAATGCTTCTCGCGCGCAGATACCTCTTGAGATGTGTTCAACTTCGGTTTGGTTTGTTTTAAAAACGAAAAATTTATCCTAAAAAAACGAAAAAGATTCCTACACTAAAAAACGAAAAAGATTCCTACTCCTAAGATAGATATACTACTGCCCCCCCACACTTAAACAAAAACGTGTCCTCACGTTATGCATAAGTATAAAGAAGCAATAGCAATGCACGGGTTACCTCCCGGAAGTGCCTTGGTTTTAACGTCGCTGGCTCGACAGTACCTGATTTGGTCAGTGCCGTGGTATTTTCTCAATGTCCGCGCGACCTCTTGTACGCGTCTTCTGGCGCGCGTGGTTTGTGGTGCGTGCGTCTGCTAGGTCTGGTGCAGCTTCTCCTAACTCACCTGGTGATAAGAGGTCGAATTCCTGTACTGGTGGAACAGGGCCCGAGAGATACTTCTTAATGCGCTGGCCGTTTACCTTGAAGCGATGATGATCTTTCTCATCCTCGAGTTCTACGGCTCCATGTGGAAAGATTTTTGTGATTGTAAATGGTCCAGTCCACCTGCTTCGCAATTTCCCTGGCATGATCTTTAATCTAGATGAGAATAACAGCACTTTATCACCAATATTAAAAGAACGTCGAAGAATAAACTTATCGTGATATATCTTGGTGCGCAGCTTGTAGTCACGCGTGCTGTCATAGGCGTCTGCACGCAACTCATCCAGCTCGTTTAAGTCCAACATCCGTTCACGCCCTGCGCTATCCAGGTCTAGATTGCACGCACGCAATGCCCAGTAAGCCTTATGCTCCACTTCTACCGGGAGGTGACAAGCTTTCCCGAAAACCAACCGGAATGGTGAAGTGCCAATTGGTGTTTTGAAAGCCGTCCTGTACGCCCATAGCGCATCATCCAGCCTGAGGCTCCAATCCTTGCGTGTCGGTTTAACCATCTTCTCAAGTATTCGTTTGATTTCTCTGTTTGAGATTTCAGCTTGACCGTTTGTCTGTGGATGGTAGCCGTGGATATCCTATGCTGAACTCCGTAATGTTTGAGTACCTGTGCCATCATTCTGTTACAAAAATGAGTTCCCTGGTCACTGATCAGTGCCTTGGGTACACCATAACGGCAGAAAACGTTAGTGCGCAAAAAATCAGTAACAGTTTTAGCATCATCTTTTCTTGTAGCTTTAGCTTCAACCCATTTAGACACATAATCCACTGCTACAGAATGTACTCAAATCCAAATGAAGGGGGAAAGGGTCCCATGAAATCTATTCCCCAAGATCAAATACCTCGTCCACCATGATGGGCGTCTGTGGCATCTCGTTGCGCGCCGATATATTACCTGCGCGCTGACATCTATCGCAACTTTTGCAGTGCGCGTAAGAGTCCCTGAACACATGTGGCCAATAAAAACCAGAATCTAGGATTTTTCTACTTGTTCGTTTCGGGCCGAAATGGCCTCCACAAGCGTGTTCATGACAAAAGGTTAGAACTGAGTCTATTTCATGATCTGGGACGCAGCGTCTAAGTATCTGATCCGGGCCTATTCTAAACAGGTACGGATCATCCCATAAATACATTCTAGCGTCATGTTTTAATCGTAATTGCTGCGGTTTATTGAAAGAAGGGGGAAACGTACCAGTGACCAGGTAATTCACGATGTGAGCGTACCATGGGGCCTTACCTTGTATCGTCATTATATGCTCGTCGGGGAAAGTTTCCGTTATATGCCCTTGTTCCTCGTCCCTGACTATTCGACTAAGATGATCTGCTACTGTGTTATCCGAGCCCTTTTTGTCCTTGATCTCAATGTTAAATTCCTGCAAAAGCAATAACCAACGCATGAGCCTCGGCTTAGTTTCTTTCTTGGACAATAAGTACCTCAGTGCTGCGTGATCCGTGAATATGATGACTTTGGCCCCTAATATGTATGCACGAAATTTCTCCAGGGCAAACACAATGGCGAGTAACTCTTTCTCCGTGGTGGTGTAATTCCGCTGCGCTGGATCCAGTGTGCGCGAGGCATAGTAGATGGCGTGTGGTTTCTTATCCTTGCGCCCACAGCATAATCGCTTGCGTCACACATCAATTCGAATGGTATGCTCCAGTCTGGCGCCTGTAGTACTGGCGCGCTAGTCAGTGCGCGCTTCAGTGAATCAAACGCTGCGCGACAGGCATCTGTAAAATCAAACACTACATCCTTTTGCAGGAGGTTAGACAATGGGGTAGATATTTTAGAAAAATCTTGAATGAAGCGTCTGTAGAATCCAGCATGCCCTAAAAAAGATTTGATCTCTCTAACATTAGTGGGGTATGGCAGGCTAGTAATAAGATCGATTTTTGCTTTGTCTACCTTTAACCCTTCTCTAGAGACAATATGACCTAGTACTACTCCATGCGTGACCATAAAGTGACACTTTTCATAATTCAAGACCAGGTTCTTAGATACGCAACGTTTCAAGACTTTATCTAAATTATCCAGACATTCATCAAACGTGTTCCCATGCACAGTAAAGTCGTCCATAAACACCTCAATGCATGAACCCAACATGTCCGAAAATATGCTCATTACTAACCTCTGAAACGTACCTGGCGCGTTGCATAATCCAAAAGACATGCGCCGGAAGGCAAACGTACCGAAGGGGCATGTGAACGTCGTCTTTTCTTGGTCTTCCGCAGCTATGGGAATCTGATTGTAACCTGAGAATCCATCCAAGAAACAGTAATGTGGTTTACCTGCCAATCGGTCAAGCATCTGATCTATAAAAGGCAAGGGAAAGTGATCCTTGCGCGTCACTGCGTTCAGCTTCCGGTAGTCTATGCACATGCGCCAACCAGTCTGTATCCTCTTTGGCACTAGTTCTCCTGCTGCGTTTTTCTCCACTGTGATTCCACCCTTTTTTGGGACAACATGTATCGGGCTTACCCACTTACTATCAGAGATGGGATAAATGATTCCAGCGTCTAGCAGCTTGATGATTTCTTTCTGTACTACCTCCATCATAATCGGGTTAAGTCTTCGTTGGGCATCCCTGCATGGTTTGGCTCCATCTTCCAACAGAATTCGATGCATGCATACGTCTGGGCTGATCCCGCGCAAGTCATCTAATGTCCATCCGAGCGCACCCTTGTTGTTGCGCAAGACTTCTATTAGACGTGCTTCCTGCGCAGGTTCTAACTGATTCTTTATAATCACCGGCTTGGTCTCTTTATCGTCCAAAAACACATACTTCAGGTGCTCTGGGAGTTGCTTCAGTGAGATCTTCGATTCCTGTATGTTACGAGAGACAGCCGTGTCAGTAACACATGATTCAGTACTAGAAACAAGATACCTCAGGTCGGCAGCTTTGGTGTTCTCTTCTGCTTCGTGCGCTTCTGGTAGTGCGCCAGTTACCTGACGCGCCTGTTCTTCTTCCACCGCCTCATCGATAATATCCAGTGCGTTAATCGTGGAATCATCATTGGAAACTGCATGCCCTTGAATATATTGAAGTGTATGACCTCATTATCAACTTCCATTGAAAGCGTCCTTTCCATACGTCGATTCTTGTTCGTGCGGTCATCAAGAAGGGTCGGCCGAGCAATACTTGAGCAGTGTCGGCAGCTACGTTTCCTTCCATCTCTAGCACATAAAAATCTGCTGGAAACACCAATTCTCCTACCCTCACAAGCACATCTTCGACCATGCCTACTGGTTGCTTGCATGACCTATCCGCTAGTTGGATTGTCAACCCTGCAGGCTTAAGTGGTCCAATGCGTAGGGATGTGTATAAAGAATGAGGTAGAACATTTATAGATGCCCCTAAGTCTATCATGCAGTTATCCACTACAGAGTTACCTATAGTACATGAGATAGTGAACGTACCTGGATCCTTGCATTTAGGTGGTACCTTGTGTTGCACTATCGCTGAGGCGTTTGCGTTCAGCTGCACTTGCTCTTGCTGTCCACCTTTTCTTCTTTTGTTGGTGCATAGATCTTTTAGAAACTTTGCATACCTCGGGATTTGTTTCAGTGCATCTATAAGCGGGATGTTGATTTCTACTTTGCTGAACAGATCATACAGTTCCTGATCTAGCTCGGTCTTCTTTGGCTTAGTTCTCTGAGTAGGGAAAGGAAGTGGTAGTTTGTTGTTAGACTGACCATCCGTCTCTGCAACTGGTGCGCTTGCCTCGGGTGCTGAGTCCGTATTCTGCGCGTGTGTGCTTTTCTTTGCGCGAGTTGTCTCTGGCGCAGTCGATATTTCCTTCCCTGACCTTAATAGCACCGCGTTAACACCATTCTGCAATCTGGCTTGAGCTGCCTTCCTGTGGTTTGTGATCTCAGTTACGGTCTCGGAAATTTGTGACAGCTGACTCTCGATTAAGGTAAAACGTTTTTCGTTCTGCTCTTGGTTTCTGCTTACTGTCTCTGCCAACTGTCCCACTATTTCTTCTAATGATTTCTTGGGAGGCTGCTGAGTATTGCGTTTGCCTTCAGTGCGTCTGTGGGTGGGTTATAGGAAGGCTGGCGCGTAAGGTCGTGCGCCAGTGGGAGCATTAGGTTGCGCGCGCCAGTCAGCGCGCGGCCTCTGAAAATTCTGGTCGTTCTTCCAACTAAACCCATTCTCTGCCAATCCAAACTAGGCTGTCCTTGCCTAGCTTGTCCATTGTTCCATCCTCCTACTGCATTAACATCTGCGTGTTCTTCGAATAGGGAGGGGCATGCGTCAGTAAGATGGTCTGTGGCGTGACAGAATTCACACGCTCTTGCTCGATGCTTTGTTTCGTCATTAGCTTCTGCATCATATCCTTTAATTCCTTGATCTCGCAGTGACTCCACTTGATGCAGTGCTCTCGGTTATTTCTAGTGATACTTGATATCTAACTTGGTCAGCCGTGTCCTCTATTAATTTCCATACATCCTCCGGATACATATTCCTCACGTTGCCTCCTGCGCAAGCATTCAACAACCTGAGCTCCATCTCAGTAAGTCCGTTGAGGAAGTTCTCTATCAACACATGTTGCGGGAGTCCATGATTGTAGCAGTTCGCTTCAAGTTCCCTGAACCGCTCGTAATACTCTGATAATGATTCCCCATGCAACTGTTTCGGCGCAGCTAATCTCACGCAGCAGTGACACTTTGGCCGCGGGATAAAACTTGTCTAGAAATCGTTCTTGTAATTCGGGCCATGTCCTTATTGAACCCGGCGCTAGTCCCATCAACCATTGTCGAGCTGAATCACATAGTGAAAACGGGAAGGCTCTAAGCTTCAACAATTCTGGGTCCTCATTCCCATTCCTCATATTCTCACAAATGGCTGCGAATTCTCTCGTACATGTTTTACTGGATTCTCACTAGCCATACCATGGAATTTTGGTATGTAGTGAACAAGCTGAGTCCGCAGTTCGAAGTGTCCATCTGGAGGCAGTACTATGCACCATGGTTGATTCACAGCTTGAGGAGCAGACATCTCCTTGATGGTGCGGTCGCGCCACTGGTTGAGCAGGCACGCGCGCGCCAGGAGGTGGCACGCGTCTATCCATGTTATCATTCAACTGATTATCATTTCTGGGTAGTTCAACGTCCATTCTGAACTCTAAGTCTCTGCTTACTTCCTTCTGATTGCCTCGAGTTCAGCTGGGTTCAGGCGTGCAAAAATGTTGTCAGCGTTACGCGCTGGTGCGTCTGGAGTTCCTGCTCGTCTGCCGATGACACTATTCTCACCAAAATCTTCCATGCAAAAACAAAAACAACAACTAAATTAAACGTAACTAATATTTTTGGATTTTTTTTATTTAAAAGAAAAAAAAAAAAAAAAGAAAAAAAGAAAAGAAAACTTCTCTAGCCGCTCCCCGGCAACGGCGCCAAAATTTGACGAGCACGTCGTTGAGTGCTGCAAATTTGTCCCGACTCTCCTTACTAGTATAGTATTGGCAAGCTGGGGTCGAATCCACAGGGAACGGTGGAAGTCTCTTTTCAACTACAAACTAAAGAATTGGGGTTGTGTGTGAGAACAATTAAAAGAAAGAAAAACTGCTGCGCAAGTACAACTGGCGCACACACAGACAGCAAGTATGAAAGACGCAAATAAATATGCAAGAGATGAATCCGGTTCAGATTCTTCACTATGAACTCTATGTTTTATCCTTGGTCACTAAAGGCACATGATATAATTGTCCACGTAGATTAAGGTCCTGTCACAGCTTAATAACCTACACATACATTCCGGTCAAGGTTTGTATGATATTACTACTCAATCTAGTCTAGTCAATAACGAATCCGGTCAAGGTAGTTACTGCCTATTCTAGTGTTACTCCTATCATTCACAGTCACGTACTTCTGATAGTTTAACTATAGATACTAGATTCTACAACTAAGTCTGCGGTGCAAGGCTTCGCTTAATTGTCTAACCTAATTATCATGCAATGGAGTGCGGAATAATAATACTAAACTTAATCATGCAAATTAAGAACAAGACCTCAAAAACATATTATTCATAGATCCAAATCCAAACCGAAATCAGTAAGTTAGCTAGACATACTGATCGAATACATCTCAAGAATAATTATAAGACAACTAAATAACAAGACAAATCTGTAGTGTAGCGTCGTCAGTCTCGCGTGACAGCTTGCGCGCACGGCCGGATCGGAGTTCTGCTCTGAGCCGTCTGGTCTCTCTCTCTACGTGCCTCGAGATTTCCATAAAGCTTTGTATTTATAGTCCTTGCCTTCTAGGGTTCCACGAATATTTAGGCAAGGATATCTGTAGGAAATCATCTATATCTCTAAAAATCAGCTTAGGAAATATTAAATCTCCAAAAACTGAACTTAGAAATATTCTCGCGCGTGATGACGTCATCGTCCCGAATATCTCGCTATCTGCTGACGTCACCGTTTTGCTGTCTTCTGCACGACCTTCACTCGCGCGCCAGTGGCCTTTTGTCTGTTGTCGTTGCCTTGTTATCTTTTTTCTCGAGATTCAGCCTCCTTGTTGCATTTTTGTTCTAACTCTTCTTTAAGACCTGAAATACAAAACTACACCAAAAGCGTAATCTTATACCATAATATGTTAGAATAAAAGCAGTGTAAAGGACATAAAATAGCGTACAACTACGCTCTATCACCTTCCCTCCTTCATTCGGGTTTGAGTACATTCTAGTAGCTGTGGATTATGTGTCTAAATGGGTTGAGGCCAAAGCTACAAGAAAGGATGATGCTAAAACTCTTACTGATTTTTGCGCACTAACGTTTTTTGCCGTTATGGTGTACCCAAGGCACTAATCAGTGACCAAGGAACGCATTTTTGTAACAGGATGGTGGCACAGGTACTCAAACACTATTGGGGTCCAATATAGAACGTCTACGGCTTATCATCCACAAACAAACGGTCAGGCCGAGATCTCCAACAGAGAAATCAAGCGAATACTTGAGAAGATGGTCAAACCAACACGTAAGGACTGGAGCCTCCGGTTAGATGACGCGCTATGGGCATATAGGACAACCTTCAAGACACCGATTGGAACCTCTCCATTTCGACTGGTCTATGGGAAAGCATGTCATCTTCTAGTAGAACTAGAGCACAAGGCTTACTGGGCACTGCGTACATGCAATCTGGATCTAAATAGTGCAGGACGAGAAAGGCTGCTGGATTTGAACGAGCTAGATGAACTACGCGCTGACGCATATGACAGCATGCGCACTACAAAGCGCGCACGAAATTATATCACGATAAGTTCATACTGCGCCATTCTTTCAATATTGGGGATAAGTGTTATTATTTTCATCTCGTTTGAAGATAATGCCAGGGAAGTTGCGTAGCAGATGGACCCGGCCCATACGTTGTCACTAAGGTTTTCGCGCATGGACCAATCGAGATAGAAGGTGAAAACGATCACACCGCTTCAAGGTCAATGGTCAGCGATCAAGCATTACCTCTCTGGTCCCATACACCCGCACAAGAGTTTGATTTAATGGACCCAATGAACAAGAGTTGTCTCTGCCGAACCTACCAACACGCGCAGGATTGCGCGCAATAACTGGCGCAGCCACGAAGGGTGCCACAAATGGGGCGCAAAAGAACGGTAAAAAGGAGGTGATACTATCGACCAGTGACATTAAACCACGACACTTCCGGGAGGTAATCCGTGCATGCATTACTACTGGCCTTTTCTTACTACTTGTGCATAACGTGAGGACACGTTGTTGTTTAAGATGTGGGGGGTAGTAATACATTTATTCTTAGGAGTAGTTTAGGTTAAATTTTCGTTTTTCATTTTTTAAGTTTAGACAAGCTGACATGTGAAAATCTCAAGAGGTAATTGTGCGTGACTGATCAGAAGCGAGAGCGGGGCAATGGTTCCATAGTTGCTATCCAAAGGCCATGATTGGAAAACCGTTCTAAGGGAAGAATTAAGATCCGGAGCAGGAAAAAGAAGTATTCAATTCAAAGTTAAGCTCAAAAGGCCCGAGACAATGAAAAGAAGAAATTGTGCAACAAAGTTTGTATCAACTGTCCGTGAACAAAAGTGAAACGTCAAAAGCGTCAAGCTCACAAACCCTACGACGCGAATCAATCATGTACCAGAGAAAGCGAATAAGAATAACCCATGCATCGCGAATCAAGAAGAATTCGTGACTGGTGCTTAAAGAGGACTATCTCCCAATCTCCGAAATGATATACATTCCACAGAGAGGTACAACAAGGTTTGATTATACTTAAAGTTTTGTGTTGCATACACACACACACAGGTTTGTAAGAGTGGCACAGGCGTGTGCCACAGTAAGACCAACATTCACGCGTACATTACAAAAAGAGGTAAGGAAGCCGGATTGTTCAGGGACGAACAAGAGTAAGTTGTGGGGGATTCGATAGAGCACTTATGCTGTTTTAGGTCCTTTACACTGCTTAGATTCTAACATATTTTAGTATAAGATTATGCTTTTGGTGTAGTTTTGTATCTCAGGTTTAAAAGAACAGTTAGAACAAAAGTGCAACAAGAAGGCCGAATCTCAGAGCAAAAGACAACAAAGTTGATGATTTAAGTAAATAATTATGCAACACAAAACTGATTTAAGTAAATAATTCAAACTTTGTTGTACCTCTCTTGTGGAATGCATATCAATTCGGATGATTGGGAGATAGTCCTTTTTAAGCACCGGTCACGAATTCTTCTTGATTCGCGATTGCACAGTTATTCTTGTTCGCTTTCTCTGGTACATGATTGATTCGCGTCGTAGGGTTTTTGAGCTTGACGTCTTTGACGTTTCACTTTTGTTCTCGGACAGTTGATACACACTTTGTTGCACAATTTCTTCTTTTCATTGTCTCGGCCTTTTGAGCTTTAACTTTGAATTGAATACTTCTTTTCCTGGTCCGGATTTTAATTCTTCCCTAGAACGGTTTCCAATCATGGCCTTCGGATAGCAGCTATGGATCCACGCCTCACTCTCGCTTCTGATCAGTCACGCGCAAGTCAGGCCGCGCGTTTGCAACCGCGCCCCTTCTTGAGCGACTAAATTCAGCGAAGACGGTCTGTTTTCCCGTTTCGTCACGCCATTCAGCAACCGCGTGGTTCCATAGCTGCTATCCGAAGGCCATGATTGGAAACCGTTCAAGGGAAGAATTAAGATCCGGACCAGGAAAAGAAGTATTCAATTCAAAGTTAAAGCTCAAAAAAGCCGAGACAATGAAAAGAAGAAATTGTGTAACAAAGTGTGTATCAACTGTCCGCGAGAACAAAAGTGAAACATCAAAGACGTCAAGCTCAGAAACCCTACGACGCGAATCAATCATGTACCAGAGAAAGCGACAAGAATAACCATGCAATCGCGAATCAAGAAGAATTCGGTGACCGGTGCTTAAAAAGGACTATCTCCCAATCATCCTAATTGATATGCATTCGTTACAACAAAGTTTGAATTATTTACTTAAATCAGTTTTGTGTTGCATAATTATTTACTTAAATCGTCAACTTTGTTGTCTTTTGCTCTGAGATTCGGCCTTCTTGTTGCACTTTTGTTGTAACTATTCTTTTAAACTTGGGATACAAAACTACACCAAAAGCGTAATCTTATACTAATATATGTTAGAGTCTAAGCAGTGTAAAGGACCTAAAACAGCATACAAAAGTGCTCTATCACTAGTCGAGTAGATGTTTACATGCGAGTCCAACATTCGGGAGTGAGGATTAGTATGCTAATGGTACTCAGTCTAAATTCTATAATATAAATCCAACATTCGGGAGTGAGGATTTATATTATCATATAACTATACGTTCTAGATTAAATTGTCATCAAGAAGGAAATTTATAACTATAATCTATATCTTGCTCGAGTGAAACCATAAGTATTAACGGAGGATTCTCATCCTTTTCATAGTTTTTATATTTGATAAAAAAACCCTTTTCTTTAAATATTGCCTTTAGAATAAATAAAACACTTAAGAACTATTTTGAGAACTAGTAATCGATTTTAAAGTATAACTTAACTCCACTGTTCCCTTGGGTTCGACACTAGGTCACCCCTAGTTCTATAAATTATTTTGAGTTGCGTGTTGGAATATTTATCTACTAAATTGCAATTATTGCATCACGTCAAAATGGCGCCGTTGCCGGGGAACGGTGTTTAGTTTTTAGTTTTTTTTTAATTCTTTCACTAGTTTAATTTTTAGTTCTAGATTTCGAGTCACTCGAAATCCCAAAAAAATAACAAAAATAAAAACTTTCATTTGCTTATCTTTTCTAGCTATTACTAAAATTCACCTTTTTGTACGAGAATGCAACCAAACTCAAAAGCGAAGAAAATGGTGCAAGTGGACGTCACAAATTCAAGTTCTAGCTCTTCGAGATCTTCTAGACCACTGACCTCAACTTCGTGGAAATTCCCTTGGACAATACCGAAGAAACCAATAACAAATCATCACACTCAACCGATTAGGAAACTCACTCGACCAGATATGGAAAATCAAACTCGACCGCAAGGAGCAGCTCGAGCAGGGGCTGAGGTCGAGCAACCAGCCGAGTATTACATAACTCCTACCATTGGAAGTCATGGTTCCCCCATTCACATTCCCAATGAAGAAGGATACGACTTTGAACTTTGAGGAGGACTCATCCAAATGATCAAGAGTGAATCATTTGACGGATACGGTAACCCTCATGTCCATCATAATAATTTTACTGAACTATGCCGTACGTATAAATTTGCAGGAGTACCTCGAGAAATAGTTTACATGAAGCTATTTCCATTTTCTCTAGCCGATGGAGCGAAAGATTGGCTTCAAGGACACGACCCAAACACATTCAAGACATGGGACGCCTTAGCCCAGGCTTCCGTAAACCAATACTTTCCCCCTGCAAAGGTAAAACATATTAGGGATAGAATTAACGAATTCGTTCAGGCCAACAATGAATCTTTTCACGAAGCGTACGAACGATTTAAAAGACTTAAACGCGAATGTCCTCATCATGGATATAACAAATGGGAATTGTTGTCGATGTTCTACGATGGAATGGACGAAAACAGTCGATTACGCATGGATCAAGGAAGCGGAGGAAGCATCATGGGACTACCCGCGAGCGAAGGATTCAAGGTTATAGAAAAACTCGCATGGAACAGCCAACAATGGGGTGGAGATCGAAACCATCTAGAGAAGGAGGAACTTGAGCCGAGTATGAATTCAGCCACGAAAGCCGACTTTAATAATCTTTCAAAAACCGTTAACTCTTTAGTGCAAACCCTTTCTAACCTTAACTTAGATAAGAAGAAAACACAATCGAACGTCTACGAGGTTAGCCAGCACACTGAAGAAGCTTGCGGCCCTAAAGGAGGAGAAGACGTTAGCTACATAGCTCGAGGACAAGGATCCTACATACCCCCTCAACAAAGGCAGACTAGATTCTACTCCGATTCGAAACCACCATACCCTACTCAAGGGTACAATAACCAAAACCCAGGTAAGTCTCAATACTTCTCACGAGACCAAACTAGAGGAGACTACCCGAGCAACCAAGCCTCGAGTCAAAACCACGGCCCGAGCATAAATCAAAATTTCAACCAAAGGAAGGAAGACAAGAAATCCTAGGAACCCACCTTAGCGCAACTAATGACTCAAATGATAGCTACTCAAGCACAACAGAGCAAAGACATTCAAAATATCTTCACGGAACTCCAACAAGGGAAAGCGGAACGGACGATGCTTGAGACATAGTTTGCGCAATTCGCTTCAGCGCATTCGAGGAATTTCGGAAAACTTCCTTCTCAGCCCGAATAAACTCAGCCGACGTAAACGCTATCACTTTGAAGAGTGGTTAGGAGCTTGAAGGACCAAGACCAAAGAAAGCACCAACAAATTCAGCCGAGCAAGATGAACCGAGTAACACTCAACAGCCCGAGCAGGAAGAGGAAGCCACGGACAAGGAAAGTGAGCCGCCTTACGTAGCACCACCACCTTACGTTCCACCACTTCCATTCTCAAACAGACAAAAGAGGTAAAACAAACGGCCGCATTCAAGAAGTTTGCTGAAATTCTCGAAAAGCTTAGCATCACTCTAACATTTTCAGAGGTAATTTCTCAAAGGGTTAATTACGAAAAACCACCCTCATAATAGGCCATATTCCACGCCATCACTCTTATATTGTAATATTACATTCGACCACCTGTATAACATTTGACGTTCCCAAACAACCACCTATCACTGTTCCGTCAAGTTTTCAGTTAAATATATTAAATTTTGAATATAATAATAGTATTTCTATTACAATACACCACCTCTATAATAAATATGTGTCCACTTCGCCACCTTTATAATCAATTTGGTTTCCATTTAACCACCTCTCCGTTAACTGCCGTTAGGTGAGGTGGTTCTTTGGAAACGTTAGTAATTATAAAGGTGGTCGAATGTAATATTACAATATAAGGGTGGTGGCTTGGAATATGGCCTATTATACAGGTGGTCATCTGTAATTAACCGTTTCTCAAATGCCCACCTATGCTAAATTCATGAAAGATATTATAACTCATCGTCGTGAATTATGTGATGTAGACCATGTTGCCTTAGGACCTAATTCTAGTGCCGTAGTAAAACGTAATATGCCTAAGAAACAAAAAGATTATGGTTCATTCACTATACTGATCGTCGTAGGAGATATAGATATCGATGATGCCTTATGTGATCTAGGAGCAGGAGTTTCCATAATCCCATTTAACTTATATGAAAAATTAGGAATAGGAGAACTTTCTAGCACCACTTTAATTCTTAGACTAGCTGATAGGTCTAAACGAGTACCAATTGGTGTGTTAGAAGATATGCCTGTTAAAATTGGAGAATTCTATGTTCCTGTGGATTTTTATGTGTTAGAAATGGATGAAACCCTTATGCCGAAATTCCTGTTATTATGGGAAGACCATTTTTAAACACAGTCAAGGCATTGATAAATTGTGGCGATGGTTCAATCGAGTTGGACCTAGGTGAGGACAAGGTAAAATTTTATCTTTCTAAAATGATGAAAGCACCTACTTGTTCTTTGGATTGTGATTTGTTTGATGCTAATATTTCAAATAGTGATATAGTTAATATTTCCGCGCTAACAATTCTTGAAAGTGAAGGAAAGAAAGATGAAAAATGTCGAATCTCATGGATGAAACCGAGTACTCGACCGAGTCATTTTCGGTCGAGCAGAATTTGATCGAGCAGAATTTGACCGAGCAGGAACTTACATGTAATCATATAAGCAACTCGAGCAAAGGTAATGAATTTGGTCAGGAATTGAAACCTCTTCCACCAAATCTAAGGTACGAATTTTTAGTTTCAGAAAAATTTTCGCCGGTGATCATAAGTGCTTTGCTAAATCAAGATGAAACTATGAAACTCATGCATGTTTTACGTACACATAAAGATGCTATAGGACACTCTATAGATGATTTAAAAGGAATTAGTCCCGACGTATGCATGCATAGGATTCGTTTATGCGATGACGCAAAACCATCTAGGGAGTTTCTTAGGAGACTAAATCCCAAATTAGGTGAAGTTGTTCTGAAAGAAATAACAAAACTTAGAGATGCAGGAATCATATACTCGATCCCCGATTCAGATTGGGTTAGCCCAATCCACGTCGTTCCAAAGAAAGGAGGATTAACCGTAGTTAAAAACGAAAATGATGAATTAATCCCCACTAGAACCGTAACCGGATATAGGATGTGTGTCGATTATAGAAAACTTAATAAAGCAACTAAAAAAGACCATTTCCCTATTCCATTCGTGGATCAAATGTTGGAGAGACTTTCCGGGCACGAGTACTTTTGTTTCCTCGACGGGTATAGTGGATTTTTCCAAATACCTATCCACCCCGAGGACCAAGAGAAGACCACGTTCACATGTCCATATGGAACGTTCGCGTATAGAAGAATGCCTTTCGGGTTATGCAACGCTCCGGGAACTTTTCAACGGTGTATGATGTCCATTTTCTCCGAGTACCTCGAGAAGACTATGGAAGTTTTTATGGATGATTTTTCAGTTTACGGAGACTCGTTTGACGATTGTTTATCGAATCTATCCAAAGTTCTAGCCCGATGCATCGAGATGGACCTAGTTCTAAACTGGGAGAAATGTCATTTTATGGTTCAAGAAGGAATAGTGCTCGGACACTAGTTTCAAAACGAGGTAGAAGTCGACAAAGCCAAGATCGAGGTGATCGAGAAGCTCCACCGCCTAAGGATGTACGAGGTATTAGAAGCTTTCTCGGACACGCCGGATTCTACAGAAGATTTATCAAAGACTTCTCGAAGATAGCAAAACCACTCACAAACCTTCTCGCTAACGATGTTAAGTTCGTGTTCGATGATAAATGTCATGAAGCGTTCGAGACGTTAAAGAAGTTACTCACAACCGCCCCGATCGTTCGAGCACCAAATTGGGATTTACCGTTCGAACTAATGTGCGATGCAAGCGACGGAGCGATTGGAGCATGCCTCGGACAGAGAGTTGATAAACGTCTTCATGTCATTCAATACACGAGCAAGGCACTCGATGCAACCCAAGAAAACTACACCACAACCGAGAAGGAGATGTTAGCGGTAGTTTACGCATTCGAAAAATTCAGACAATACCTCGTTGGATCAAAGACCATTGTTTACTCGGATCACGCAGCACTCAAATACTTGATGAACAAAAAGGACGCAAAACCAAGACTTATTAGATGGATCCTTTTATTGCAAGAGTTCGACATAGAGATCAGAGACAAGAAAGGAGTCGAGAACGTAGTAGCCGACCATTTATCTAGACTCGAGACTACCTTAGAGGATAAAGGAAGTGGAGACCCTATCAAGGATTCATTCCTAGGAGAATACTTGCTCTCCATAGACTCAGCTCAAGACAAAGACCCTTGGTACGCAGATTTTGTGAACTATCTTGTTTGTGGAACACTACCACCAGAGATCACGTATGCACAAAAGAAGAAATTTCTCCGAGACGCTACTCGATACTATTGGGACGAACCTTATCTTTATAAGTTAGGAGTCGATGGCATATATCGTACGTGTGTAGCAGAAAAAGATCAACATAGAATCTTACGCGAATGTCATTCTTCATTCTCGGGAGGACACGGATCCACATCCAAAACAGCCGCTCGAGTATGCAGTCGGGATTCTATTGGCCAACTATTTTTCAAGATGCTCATAAGTATGTTCAATCGTGCGACGCTTGCCAAAGATCGGGAAACATCTCGAGGAGAGATCAGATGCCTCAGAAGGGTATACTCGAAGTAGAAATTTTTGATGTATGGGGAATTGATTCATGGGACCTTTTCCTTCATCTTACGGAAACAAGTACATTCTAGTAGCGGTTGACTATGTGTCTAAGTGGATAGAAGCCATAGCCACACCCACATGCGATGCCAAGTCCGTAAAGAAATTATTTAAGAAGATCATTTTCCTAGATATGGTGTACCTCGAACTATCATTAGTGACAATGGAACGCACTTTAAGGAGAAACAACTCGAGAAGATGCTTCGAAAACATGGAGTATATCACAAGATTTCGACACCTTACCATCCCCAAACCAGTGGTCAAGTAGAAGTTTCGAATAGAGAGATCAAAGCTATTTTAGAAAAGACTATTTCAGGGCAAGGAAGGAATGGGCGTCGAAGCTAGATGACGCACTATGGGCTTATAGGACAGCCTACAAGACCCCTATTGGTATGTCTCCATACAAACTTATCTTCGGAAAAGCTTGTCACTTGCCGGTAGAGATCGAGTACAAAGCCATGTGGGCTATCAAGAAGATGAATTTCGATGCTAGAGCTGCAGGGGAACACCGTATTCTTCAATTACATGAACTCGAGGAGATACGCCTAAATGCCTATGAAAGCGCGAAAGTCTACAAAGAGAAAACAAAAAAGTGGCACGATAAGAAAATCATTGAGAAGAGATTCACAGTAGGAGACGAAGTGCTACTCTACAACACTAGGTTGAGATTATTTCCGGGAAAATTACGTTCCAAGTGGTCCGGACCATTCAAGATATCTAAAGTTTTTGACGACGGACACGTGGAATTATTAAACAAGGAAGGAAACACATTTAAGGTCAACGGACATAGACTGAAGATTTATCATGCTGGAGACCAATGCTATCTAGTAGAGCAACTCGATCTCTATGAGGTCGGATAACTAAGAAGTGGAGCATATCCTCTCGAGAAGGGATCCTAGCAAAGGACTTCTCGAGTGTGTTTCTTTATATGAAGACACGGCTACGTCCTTGCCAGGACGTTAATCTAGGCCAGTAAGTATTTATTTTTCCGCACTTTATTGCTTTCTAGATTAGGAAAAATGCAAGTGTGGGGTAGAATATTATTTGGGAAAATTCCGGGGATAAATTCTTTCATTCGATCGAGTAAACCACCAACTCGACCGAGTCACGTCACCCAAATTAATATTGATTAAAAAATTTAAATGAATTCCTATTTCATTCGATCGAGTAAGATTCCTACTCGACCGAATTGAGTTGACCAAAAATTCAAATAAAATTGTTTAAATAATTTAATCCCCCCTCATTCGATCGAGTAAAAACCTTACTCGACCGAATCACACCACCCAAAAACAAAATACAAAAATTACAAAATACAAAAAAATCAAAATTCAAAAATCCAACCGTTGGACCAACTCGACCAATTAAATTTGGTCATTAGAATTTGGTCCAATTTAAAACCCTCAATCACCACTCGACCGCTTCACCCTCTCCTAAAAATCAAAATCCCTAACCCACCGATTCAGTCGACTGACTTCCAAATCCTCAATTCAATTCAACAATGTCGAGCGGCCAAGGATCGAGCATGGGAGGAGAAAGGAGGGGAAAGACCAAGGCCATCGCGAGGAGATGGACGGTTTTCAACCTGTGCACGGAACATAGCTTTAGTAAGCCATTTCAAGAGCCACGGCTTGCTCAACTCTTTGGTGTCTCGAGCAAGAAGGAAGTGGTAAGCTCCGTAGCACCTCACAAACCTACTATGATCGAGTTTGGAATTTATGAGATTGTTGATAACATATTTATCAATGCCGGCTTGCTCGAGTGGGAATATTTGATGGGTAAACCGACACATCACAACCTTATGGTGGAGTTCTTCTCAAGCTTTGAACCGTTCTATAACGAGAATGAATGCGTGTCGTGGGAGTTTGATAGAGCACTTTTGTATGCTACTTTAAGTCCTTTACACTGCTTAGATTCTAACATAATTAAGTATAAGATTACGCTTTTGGTGTAGTTTTGTATCTCAGGTTTAAAAAAGAGTTAGAACAAAAGTGCAACAAGAAGGCTGAATCTCGGAGCAAAAGACAACAACGTGACAACAAGAGCAAAAGACCACTAGCGTGAGCAATATGGCGCGCGAGTGTGGGTCGCTCACAACAGAGCAAAACGATGACGTCAGCAAACAGCGAAATATTCGAAATGATGACATCATCACGCGCAAAGAATATTTCTAAGTTTGGTTTTTGGAGATCAAATATTCCCAAAGCTGATTTTTAGAGATAAAGATGATTTCCTATAGATTTTGTTGCCTAATAATTCGTGGAAACCCTAGGAGGTAAGAGTATAAATACAAAGCTTCATGGAAGTCACAGATATGCGATCTAGAGGGAGATAGAGGCGCGCAGAAGGGAGCAAACGGCTCAGAGCAAAACTCAGACTTAGCCGTGCGCGCAAGCTGCCGACGCAAGCCAGACAACGCGTCACTCAGATTTGTTTTGTCATTATTAGTTATTCATTATTTATGTTTGAGATGTATACATTCAGTATAAGTAGCTAACTTACTGAATTCGGTTTGGATTCAGATCTATGAATGACATGTTTTGAGGTCTTGTTCTTAATTGCATGATAAGTTTAGTATTATTATTCCAAGCTCAATTGCATGATAATTAGGTTAGACAATTAAGCGAGGCCTTGCACCGCAGAGTTAGTTGTAGAATCTATTATCTATAGTTAAACTATCAGAATTACGTGACTGTGAATGATAGGAGTAACACTAGAATAGTGGATAGCTACCTTGATCGGATTTGTGGTTGACTAGACTAGAATTGAATAATAATATCATACGGACCTTGACCGGAATGTATATGTAGGTTATTAAGCTGTGACAGGACCTTAACTGGCGTGAACTTTATATCATGTATCTTTAGTGACCAATGATAAACATGGAAATTCATAGTGAAGAATCTGAACCGAGCTCATCTCTTACATATTTATTAACTTCAGGCGTGATTACTTTCTGATTGTGCGCCAGTTTCACTTGCGCAACATTTTTCTTTTCCTTTAATTACTTTCACTCACAAACCCCGGTTTTAGTTGTAGATCGAAAGTTAACTTCTCACCGTTCCCTGTGGATTTGACCCCAGCTTACCAAGACTATACTAATAGGAGAGCCGGGACAAATTTGCAGCACTCAAAGACGTGCTCGTCAAAGTTTAAGATTAACACCCAAGTTTTCAAGGAGGAGAAGGAGTATATGGATGGAGAATGGTTCTAACCCGGAGGTGTTATTCTATTTTGTACGGATGAGATTAGATTGGAAGTATGGAGGCAGCTAACTGGTATGCGCGAGTATGACCCTAATTGCTCACCCAAGTGCCAACGGATGGAGTATGGAAATACATCCATCGGATTATTTCAACAAACATCAACACTCGTGTTGACCAAGGTGCTCGATTATCTCGGGAAGACTTGGATTAATGTACTTCCTGGAGCGAGGAGACTCCATTGATTGGTTTATGTCTTCATTTAGCGCTTCAAGAAGATGATCAATGCCAAGGACAAGAGCAAGGCACTCGGCTGCTCATCTTTTATCACTTGCCTCGCGGAACGCTCATATTTTCGGTTTGAAGGCAAAGGAGATTTTAGACCACTCGACACCACCCGTTTGGTCACGATGACCTTGATGGATAGGAGGAGCAAGGAATGGGTCTGTGCAAAGGAGATGCCCAAGCGTGCTGACCGGAAAGGGAAGAAGAAAATGAACGAAGGATCGAGCTTTGATTGGGAAGAGTGTTAGGAAAGCCTCTTCTTGTTGTTTATTCGTGTTTGTTTTTGAGAACTTTTTGGACGTACCACTTGCGGTAGTTTGTTGTTTGTGACTTGAACTTGCGCGTATTTGTTTTCTACTGCCATTTACCCTTATAATCGCTAAGTTTTACGAGCGCAAAGTGAGGCAAGAAGGACACTGCTTCACTCGACCGAATCTATGGATCATTCGGTCGAGTAACCCACAACACTTAAACAACTCGACCCAAACTAGAAAAAAATCTGATTTCCAACAAAGCCCACTCGAGCACTCAGCCCAATTCTTTCCTAAACAAAATATCTCGAGTAACCCTAATAAATTTTCAAAACTTCCATATATTAAATCTTTGATTTAATATTCCATTAATAGAAACCTTTGATATACTCATGGATTTATCACACTTTATTAGGTAAGTTACTACTCGAGTGACCATAGAGCTATCCTACATTAGAATATAAAAACCGATCAAGTATCATGGTACATTCACCATTCAACTCGACCAACTCTACATCCTCGAACAACATGTCTCAATCCAACCTACTATCCAAAAAGACCAATGCACCCTCCCAACAAAGAACTCAAGTTGAGTTTGTTCACACCTATGACCCATCCTACCCACCAAATTTTGACAACATAGACGATGCACAAACCTATGAACGAATAGCTGAAGATGTAAATCGACTCAAACCTTTGGTGAGCTCGATAGCCCTTCATGACAAGACAATGCAAAACCTTGACATTAGTGCCAAAGTTTATGACATGTTTAACCGAGCTTCACTCGACGTTGATGTTGTTGTCTTCAACAAGCAATGCTATAAGGAACTTGTCTACGAGTTCATTGCCTCATTTGAACCAGTTGAAGCAGATGGTTTCGCATTTGATTATGACGGATGGAAATTCAGAATTCAAAACATGGACTTTTATTGGACTCGACAAGAAGCTATCAATGTCTTGGATTTCCTGAAGGAGGACTGTGTCACTTGGCTATGGAACAACAAAGAATTCAGATTTGGAGAGACATAAGCCGCCAAGACTTCATTGGAGACTATCCTTCACCATCATCTATTAAGAATCCCGTTTGGAAATACGTGCATTGTTTGATAGCTACGAATATAAATTGCCAGCCCAAAACTGTTGATGTAGTTACCCAAGAGGACTTGAACATTATGTGGGCACTCGACCAAGATGAACAAATCAATTGGTTTGATGCGTTTACGACCATGTTCAAGGGTATGCGGCAGGCATACTACTCTTCACAGTACGTGGGATGTTCTTTATTAATCACTAGTATAGCCATCGGTTGCCAATTTATTCTACCCGAGAGATACACTGAATTCCGCAAATTGGACTTTAGCTTTTTAAAGGAAATTAGCATTCCTCGCCAAACAACCCACTAAGATGGATTTTGCCTATAAGGAAGTAACAGATAAAGAAGACCCGTCTGAGAACGCGCGCTCGGTTAGGAACTTCAATCATACGAGCAAAGATAAGGGTAAGGAAAAGGCTACCTCGAGCAAAACACAGTCCAAGAAGCCTAAGAAAAATAATTCGGGTATTGAGTGGTATGAGGTTCGTAGGGTGACTATCAAGGAGTTTCGCAAGTCGAATGGAGAACCAATTGAGATCGAGTCGGATGAGTGATTAAACCTCATTTTCTTATTTCTTCTACAATAATCATGTCTTTGTTTGGAAAACAAAGTTAGATATTCAATAAAGAAGAAATTTATCACTTACCAAATTTTAGGGTTATTCAAAAATCAAATTCAGAATTAAATCACCTTGAAAAGAAAAATAAAAACTCAATTAATTTCTGAATTTTGGTCCAGCCCACTCGACCGAGTAAGAAGGTCACTCGACCGAGTGCACCTGAACTTAGAACGAAACATAAACTCTTCCATTCGCTTGAGTCATCTGGTTCACTCGACCAAATCAAACTATTAGGCCTTATCACCTTAAACATCAACCAAAACCTGGCCCAACTACACAAAAAAAACCCTAACTCGACCGAGTGCCATTTTCACTTCACTCAACCAAATCTCACCTTTCCCAAATCCTACACAAATTCAAACACCAATGGAAAACCAAGAGCGGAGCAAAGTAGTTTTCAAGAGAAGGAAGTTGTCTAAACTGAGAATTTCTAAACTTTTACTCTTGTTTTATTTACATCGTTTGAATATGTTTGCATTCTCACTCGAGATGAGTGAGTAGTTTCCTTATGATGGGGATTTGATGAATCCCTAATGCTTATGAATAACTAGAACATGATTATCTAATTTACATGAATCAATTCTTGTATGACTATTATGTGTGTTGAATCATACCCGAGCACTACGTCTAGCCGTCTAGGTGTCCTGACAAAACGTCTAGAAGAGTAGGTCGAGTAGTATTCTATAGGGAAGGACCGGGAGGTGAACTTAGACTATTTTGGAATCAATACAACCATTAGATCGAGTATATTAGCAAAGCGGGAGCAGCGAGTATATTTGGTGCATGAATGTATTAATAAGCGTATTTGGACAGATTAGTGAAAACATCGGGAGGAATGAAGCTAGTCGAGTAGATGTTTACATGCGAGTCCAACATTCGGGAGTGAGGATTCGTATGCTAATGCTACTCAGTCTAAATTCTATAATATAAATCCAACATTCGGGAGTGAGGATTTATATTATCATATAACTATACGTTCTAGATTGAATTGTCATCGAGAAGGAAATTCATAACTATAATCTATATCTTGCTCGAGTGAAACCATAAGTATTAGTGGAGGATTCTCATCCTTGTCATAGTTTTTATATTTGATAACAAAACCCTTTTCTTTTAATATTGCCTTTAGAATAAATAAAACACTTAAGACCTATTTTGAGAACAAGTAATCGATTTTAAAGTATAACTTAACGCCACTGTTCCCTTGGGTTCGACACTAGGTCACCCCTAGTTCTATAAATTCTTTTGAGTTGCGTGTTGGAATATTTATCTACTAAATTGCATCACGTCATCAGCAATCAGCAAAATATCCGGAGCGATGACGTCATCACGAGCAAAGAATATTTCTAAGTTTGGTTTTCGGAGATCAAGATATTCCCGAAGCTGATTTTTATTGATAAAGATGATTTCCAACATATTTTCTTGCCTAATTATTCGTGGAAACCCTAGAAGGCAGGAGTATAAATACAAAGCTTCAAGGAAATCACAGATAAGCATAGAGAGGCGACCTAGAGCAGAATTTGAAGATAGAATTGCAGGACTGCCGGCGCAAGACTGGGACGCGCACTGACGACGCGCGCAACAGGCTATTAGTTTCAATACTTGTTGTTTATCATATAAATCTTGAGATGAATATGTTCAGCATGTCTAGCTAACTATTTGAATTCAGTTTAGACTTTAATCTGTGAATAATATGTTTTGAGGTTTGATTCTTAATTCATGAACTGTTTAGTATTATTACTCCGAGCATACTCTCATGATAACTAGTTTAGATAGTTAGGCGAAGCCTTTACCCGCAGACCTAATTATAGATTCTATTAATTAACATTAAACTATCAGAGGTACGTTACAGTGAATGATAGGAGTAGCACTATAATAGTTAATCACTACCTTTACCAGATTTGAGGTTAATTAGACTAGATTGAGTAGTAATATCATATAGACTTTTACCGGAATATATGTGTAAGTTATTAAGCCTTTACCGGACCTTAGCTTGCTTGAACAATCAGTCATAGATCCTTAGGAAAACACGTGATAAACATAGAAGTTCATAGTGATAAGTCAAAGCTGTGCTCATCTCTCATTTATAGTTTACACTCATATTGTATTCTGTGCGCCAGTAGTACTCACGCATCTGTTTTCTTTCTTTTACTTGTTTTAACTCACCAAACCTCAGTCTGTAGTTGTAGATGAAAGATGACTTCTCACCGTTCCATGTGGATTCGACCCCTGACTTACCTAAACTACATTAAGGAGGAGAGGGACAAATTTGCAGCACTCAACGACGTGCTTGTCAGAGAGTCGCGATAAATTTGCAGCACTCAACGACGTGCTCGTCAATATGCTATATTAAACTATTAGAAGTGATAATGAAGTGATTAGTCATACACTCGACTCATTTATCATGTTCGTAAAGGCTCTAAACACGACACTTTGCTTCAAAGTGAGGCAAACTTGATTCAAACTTTCAAATGAATTGTTTAATCATCGAGTTATGCTAATTACTCTATTAGAAGTGATAATGAAGACATTAGTCATACAGTCGACTCATTTATCATGGTCGTAAAGGCTCTAAACACGAACTTTAGAGTACACTAGCACATTGCTTCAAAGTGAAGCAAACTTGATTCACACTTTCAAGTGAATCGTTTAATCATCGATTTATACTATATTACACTATTAGAAATGATAATGAACTGATAAGTCTTACACTCGACTCATTTATCATGTTCGTAAAGGCTCTATATACGAACTTTAGAGTACAATAGTATTTTGCTTCAAAATGAAGCAAACTTGATTCGAAGTTTCAAGTGAATCGTTTAATCCTTGAGTTATGCTATACTACACTATTAGAAGTGATAATGAAGTGATTAGTCATACAGCCAACTCATTTATCATGTTCATAAAGGCTTTAAAACACGAACTTTAATATCACTTTGCTTCAAAGTGAAGCAAACTTGATTCGAACTTTCAAGTGAATTGTTTAATCGTTGAGTTATGCTATATTACACTATTAGAAGTGATAATGAATTGATTATTCATACATTCGACTCATTTATCATGTTCGTAAAGGCTCTAAACACGAACTTTAGAGTACAGCAGCACTTTGCTTCAAAGAGAAGCAAGCTTGATTCGAACTTTCAAGTGGATCGTTTAATCGTTGAGTTATGCTATATTACACTATTAGAAGTGATAATGAAGTGATTAGTCATACAGTTGACTAATTTATCATGTCCGTAAAGGTTCTAAACACAAATTTTACAGTACACTAGCACTTTGCTTCAAAGTGAAGCAAACTTGATTCAAACTTTCAAGTGAATCGTTTAATCATTGAGTTATGCTATTTTACACTTTTAGAAGTGATAATAAAGTGATTAGTCATACAATCGACTAATTTATCATATTCGTAAAGGCACTAAACACGAACTTTAGGGTACACTAGTACTTTGCTTCGAAGTGAAGCAAACTTGATTTGAACCTTCAAGTGAATCGTTTAATCATTGAGCTATGTTGTATTACACTATTAGAAGATCTAATGAAGTGATTAGTCATACAGTCGACTCATTTATCATGTTCGTAAAGGTTTAAACACGAACTTTAGAGTACAGTAGCACTTTGCTTGAAAGTGAAGCAAACTTGATTCGAACTTTCAAGTGAATCACTTAATCGTTGAGTTATCCTATATTACACAATTAGAAGTGATAATGAAGTGATTAGTCATACAGTCGACTCATTTATCATGTTTGTAAAGGCTCTAAACACGAACTTTAGAGTACATTAGCCTTTGCTTCATAAGTGAAAAAAACTTGATTCGAACTCAAAGTGAATGTTTAATTGTTGAGTTATGCTATACTTACACTATTAGAAGTGATATTTAAGTGATTAGTCACACAGTCGACTCATTTATCATGATCATAAAGGCTCTAAACACGAACTTTAGAGTACACTAGCACTTTGCTTCAAAGTGAAGCAAACTTGATTCAAACTTTCAAGTGAATCGTTTAATCGTTGAGTTATGCTATATTACACTATTAGAAGTTATAATGAAGTGATTAATTATACAGTCGGCTCATATATCATATTTGTAAAGGCTCCAAACACGAACTTTAGAGTACACTAGCACTTTGCTTCAAAGTGAAGAAAACTTGATTCGAACTTTCAAGTGAATCGTTTAATCATTGAGTTATGCTATATTACACTATTAGAAGTGATAATGAAGGATTGGTCATACAGTTGACTCATTTATCATGTTCGTAAAGGCTTTAAACACGAACTTTAGAGTACACTAGTACTTTGCTTCAAAGTGAAAAACTCGATTCGAACTTTCAAGTGAATCGTTTAATCATCGAGTTATGCTATACTACACTATTAGAATTGATAATGAAGTGATTAGTCATACAGTCGACTATATTATCATGTTCGTAAAGGCTCTAAACACGAACTTTAGAGTACACTAGCACTTTGCTTCAAAGTGAAGCAAACTTGTATCGAACTTTCAAGGAATCGTTTAATCATTGAGCTATGCTATATTACACTATTAGAAGTGATAATGAAGTGATTAGTCTTACACTCGACTCATTTATCATGTTCGTAAAGGCTCTAAACACGAACTTTAGAGTACACTAGTGCTTTTCTTCAAAGTGAAGCAAACTTGATTCGAACTTTCAAGTGAATCGTTTAATCGTTGAGTTATGCTATATTACACTGTTAGAAGTGATAATAAAGTGATTAGTCATACAATCGACTCATTTATCATGTTCGTAAAGGCTCTAAACACGAACTTTAGAGTACACTAGTACTTTGCTTCGAAGTGAAGCAAACTTGATTTGAACCTTCAAGTGAATCGTTTAATCGTTGAGCTATGTTGTATTACACTATTAGAAGATCTAATGAAGTGATTAGTCATACAGTCGACTCATTTATCATGTTCGTAAAGGCTCTAAACACGAACTTTAGAGTACACTAGCACTTTGCTTGAAAGTGAAGCAAACTTGATTCGAACTTTCAAGTGAATATTAATCGTTGAGTTATGCTATATTACACTATTAGAAGTGATAATGAAGTGATTAGTCATACAGTCGACTCATTTATCATGTTTGTAAAGGCTCTAAACACGAACTTTAGAGTACATTAGCCTTTTCTTCATAGTGAAAAACTTGATTCGAACTCTCAAGTGAATGTTTAATTGTTGAGTTATGCTATATTACACTTTAAGAAGTGATATTTAAGTGATTAGTCACACAGTCGACTCATTTATCATGATCGTAAAGGCTCTAAACGCGAACTTTAGAGTACACTTGCACTTTGCTTCAAAGTGAAGCAAACTTGATTCAAACTTTCAAGTGAATCGTTTAATCGTTGAGTTATGCTATATTACACTATTAGAAGTTATAATGAAGTGATTAGTTATACAGTCGGCTCATATATCATGTTTGTAAAGGCTCCAAACACGAACTTTAGAGTACACTAGCACTTTGCTTCAATGTGAAGCAAACTTGATTCGAACTTTCAAGTGAATGTTTAATCGTTGAGTTATACTATATTACACTATTAGAAGTGATAATGAAGTGATTAGTTATACAGTCGACTCATTTATCATGTTTGTAAAGGCTCTAAACGAACTTTAGAGTACAGTAGCACTTTGCTTCAAAGTGAAGCAAACTTGATTTGAACTTTCAAGTGAATCGTTTAATCATTGAGTTATGCTTTATTACACTATTAGAAATTATAATGAAGCGATTAGTCATAAAGTAGACTCATTTATCATGTTCGTAAAGGCTTTAAACACCAATTTTAGAGTACACTAGCACTTTGCTTCAAAGCAAAACAAACTTGATTCAAACTTTCAAGTGAATCGTTTAATCATTGAGTTATGCTATATTACACTATTAGAAATAATGAAGTGATTAGTTATACACGTCGGTTCATTTATTTGTAAAGGCTCTAAACACGAACTTTAGAGTACACTAGCACTTTGCTTCAAAGTCAAGAAAACTTGATTCGAACTTTCAAGTGAATCGTTTAATCATTGAGTTATGCTTTATTACACTATTAGAAGTGATAATGAAGGATTAGTCATACAGTTGACTCATTTATCATGTGTGTAAAGGCTTTAAACACCAACTTTAGAGTACACTAGTACTTTGCTTCAAAGTGAAACAAACTTGATTCGAACTTTCAAGTAAATCGTTTAATCGTTAAGTTATGCTATAATACACTATTAGAATTGATAATGAAGTGATTAGTCATACAGTCGACTCATATTATCATGTTCGTAAAGGATCTAAACACGAACTTTAGAGTACACTAGCACTTTGCTTCAAAGTGAAGCAAACTTGTATCGAACTTTCAAGTGAATCGTTTAATCATTGAGCTATGCTATATTACACTATTAGAAGTGATAATGAAGTGATTAGTCATACAATCGACTCATTTATCATGTTCGTAAAGGCTTAAACACGAACCTTAGAGTACACTAGCACTTTCTTCAAAGTAAAACAAACTTGATTCGAACTTTCAAGTGAATCGTTTAATCATTGAGCTATGCGTTATTACACTAATAGAAGTGATAATGAATTGATTAGTCATACAATCGACTCTTTTATCATGTTGGTAAAGGCTCTAAACACGAACTTTAAAGTATACTAGCACTTTGCTTCAAAGTGAACCGCACTTGATTCGAACTTTCAAGTGAATCGTCTAATCATTGAGTTATGCTATATTACACTATTAGAAGTGATAATGAAGTGATTAGTCATACAGTCGACTCATTTATCATGTTCGTAAAGGTTTTAAAACACGAACTTTAATATAAACTAGCACTTCTAGTGGCGCAATGCACCATTAAAGAGATGTCTGCTCCACAGGCAGTAAATCAACCTTGGTGCATCATGCTGCCCCCGGATGGTCATTTCGAGTTAAGGACCCAGCTTGTTCACTACATACCAAAGTTCCATGGTATGGCTAGTGAAAATCCGGTGAAGCATGTCAGGGAGTTCACGGCTATCTGTGAAAACATGAGAAATGGGAACGAGGATCCGGAGCTACTTAAGTTGAGAGCGTTCCCATTCTCATTGTGTGATTCTAGAAGACAATGGTTGATGGGGCTAGCACCGGGTTCTATCAGGACATGGCTCGAGTTACAAGAAAGATTTCTAGACAAATTCTATCTTGCGGTCAAGGTGTCATTACTTCGAAGAGAGCTAGCCGCCCCGAAACAGCTGCATGGAGAGTCACTTTTAGAATACTATGAGCGGTTCAAGGAACCTGAAGCGAACTGCTACAACCACGGACTTCCCCATCATGTACTTATAGAAAACTTCCTCAATGGATTAACTGAGATGGAACTCAGGTTGCTGAATGCTTGCGCAGGAGGCAATGTGAGGAACATGTACCCGGAGAATGTATGGAAGGTGATAGAAGATACTGCGGACCGAGTCAGATACTAGGTATCTTTAGAAAATAACCGCGCCAGATCACTGCGCCAAGTAGACGTTACTGGAGAGATCAAGGAACTTAAGGATATGATGTGGAAGTTGATGATGAAGCAGAGCGCCGGTCACCCCGACCTTACACGCCAACTCCTTCCTACAACCCGCCGCACAAATGCGCTGAAGAACCAGCGTAGAATACCTTGCAACCAAAGGATCATTAGAAGATATAGTGGGTCAGTTAGCTGAGACAGTTCAGAGAAATGAAGAGCAAAACGAGAAGCGCTTTACTCTAATTGAAAATCAGTTGACACAAATTTCTGCAATTATGACCGAACTCGCGAACAACAGGAAGCAGCTAAAGCTAATTCTCAGAATAGTGTAAATTCGGTGTTACTCAGATCCAGTAAGGAGACGTCTGATGCGCCAGTTGTCACTCGGGCAAGGAAAAATGTTGACGTGCAAATTCCTGACTCAACGCCAGAGCCAGACGCACCGGTTGCAAAGAAGGAGAGCCAATCTAGCAACAACGTACCACTTCCTTTCCCCACACAGAGCACGAGACCTAAGAAAACCGAGCTTGATCAGAATTATATGACTTGTTCTGTAAGGTCGAGATTAACATCCCTTTTATAGATGCATTTAAGCAAATTCCTCAATACACAAAGTTTCTCGAGGATCTGTGTACAAACAAAAGGGGGAAAGGAGGACAAAGAGAGCAAGTGCAGCTTAACGAAACGCTTCAGCAGTTGTGCAACATAAGGTACCACCCAAATGCCGAGATCCAGGTACGTTCACTATACCATGCTAATCGGCAACTCTACTGTAGATAATTGCATGGTAGACCTTGGTGCGTCAATAAATGTTTTACCTCACTCTCTATACACATCTCTGCGCCTTGGACCACTTAAGCCTGCAGGGTTGACAATCCAATTAACAGACAGATCATGCAAGCGACCGGCAGGCATGGTCGAAGATGTACTGGTAAGAGTGGGAGAATTGGTGTTTCTGGCAGATTTCTTTATGTTAGAGATGGAAGGAAACGTCTCCGCTGACATTGCGCAAGTACAGCTTGGCCGACCATTCCTGATGACCGCACGGACAAGAATTGACGTGTGGAAAGGAACCTTGTCGATGGAAGTGGATGGTGAAGTTATACACTTCAGTATGTTTAAGGGCATGCAATTCCCTCGTGATGATTCCACGGTAAATGCACTAGATATCATTGATGAAGAAGTGGAGGACGAGCATGCGCGCCTCAAACTCGCGCACTGTTAGACGCCTACAGAGAAGAAGCTGACACGACTACTGATAACACCAGCAGCTCATCCGATTCAGAAGACACCAGGTATCCTATTTCTGGTACTGAGTTATGTGTTGCTAATACGGCTGTCTCTCACAACATTCAGGAACCAAAGATCACACTGAAGAACTCTCGGAGCACCTGAAGTACGTGTTTTTTGGCGACAATGAGACCAAGCTAGTAATTATAAGAACCAGCTGAAGCCTGCGCAAGAAGCACGATTGGTGGAAGTATTGCGCGGGAACAGACGCGCAATCGGCTGGACGCTAGACGACTTGCGCGGAATCAGCCCTGACGTATGCGTGCATCGAATCCTGTTGGAAGATGGAGCTAAACCATGTAGAGATGCCTAGCGAAGACTTAACCCTATCATGATGGAGGTAGTGCAGAAAGAGATCATTAAGCTGCTCGACGCTAGAATCATTTATCCGTTCTTCGATAGCAAGTGAGTAAGTCCGATTCATGTAGTCCCAAAGAAAGGAGGGATCACGATAGAGGAAACGCAGCAGGAGAACTGGTGCCAAAGAGAATACAGACTGGATGGCGCATGTGCATAGACTACCGGAAGCTGAATGCAGTCACGCGCAAGGACCACTTCCCTCTACCGTTTATAGATCAGATGCTTGACCGATTGGCAGGTAAACCCATTACTGTTTCTTGGATGGATTTTCAGGGTATAATCAAATTCCCATAGCTGCGGAGGACCAAGAAAAGACAACATTCACATGCCCTTTCGGTACGTTTGCTTTCCGGCGCATGTCTTTTGGATTATGTAACGCGCCAGGTACGTTCCAAAGGTTAGTAATGAGTATATTCTCGGACATGTTGGGATCATGCATTGAAGTATTTATGGACGATTTTACGGTGCATGGTGACACGTTTGATGCATGTTTAGATAATTTAGATAAAGTCTTGAAACGTTGCATGTCTAAAAACCTGGTCCTTAATTATGAAAAGTGTCACTTCATGGTCACGCATGGAGTGGTGCTCGGCCATATTGTCTCAAGGGAAGGATTAAAGGTAGATAAGGCAAAGATCGATCTTATTGCTAGCTTGCCATACCCTACTAATGTTAGAGAGATTAAATCTTTTTTAGGGCACGCTGGATTTTATAGACGTTTCATTCAAGACTTTTCTAAAATATCAACTCCCCTGTCTAACCTCCTGCAAAAGGATGTAGTGTTTGATTTCATAGATGCTTTTGACGCGCTGAAACACGCACTGACTAGCGTTCCAGTACTACAGGCGCTAGACTGGACACTGCCGTTCGAATTGATGTGTGACGCAAGCGACTATGCTGTTGGCGCAGTACTTGGTCAGCGCAAGGACAAAAAGCCTCACGTCATCTACTATGCATCGCGCACGCTGGACCCCGCGCAGCGGAATTTTGATACCACTGAAAAAGAGCTGCTAGCCATTGTTTTTGCCCTAGAGAAATTCTGCGCATACATATTAGGGGCCAAAGTCATCATATTCACAGATCACGCGGCACTAAGGTATTTGATGTCCAAGAAAGAAACTAAACCGAGACTTATGCGTTGGTTATTGCTTTTACAGGAATTCGACATAGAAATCAAGGACAAAAAGGGATCGGACAACACGGTAGCAGACCACTTGAGTCGAATAGTCAAGGAAGAGGATCAAGGAGTCATCACGGAAACCTTTCCGGACGAACACATAATGACATTACAAGGTAAGGTACCATGGTATGCTCACATTGTGAACTATCTGGTCACTGGTACGTTTCCCCTACCTTTAATAAACCGCAAAGGCTACGATTAAAATATGATGCTAGAATGTACTTATGGGATGATCCGTACTTGTTTAGAATAGGTCCTGACCAGATACTTAGATGATGCATCCCAGACCATGAAATAGAATCGGTTCTAGCATTCTGCCATGAACATGCATGTGGTGGGCACTTTGGCCCTAAACGTACTAGTAGAAAGATATTAGATTTTGGATTTTATTGGCCACACTTGTTTAGGGATTCTTATGCACATTGCAAGAGTTGTGATAGATGCCAGCGTATGGGTAATATATCCACGCGCAATGAAATGCCTCAGATGCCTATCATGGTAGATGAGGTGTTCGATTTATGGGAGATTGATTTCATGGGTCCTTTCCCTTCCTCATTCGAATTTGAATACATTCTAGTAGCCGTAGATTATGTGTCTAAATGGGTTGAGGCTAAGGCTACAAGAAAGGATGATGCTAAAACTGTTACTGAATTTTTGCGCACTAACATTTTTTGTCGCTATGGTGTACCTAAGGCACTGATTAGCGATCAAGGAACACACTTTTGTAACAGGATGGTAGCACAGGTACTCAAACATTACGGGGTCCAACATAGAACATCCATCGCATATCACCCACAAACGAATGGCCAGGCAGAGATCTCCAACCGAGAAATCAAGCGGATACTAGAAAAGATGGTGAAGCCGACACGTAAAGATTTGAGCCTTCGTCTGCATGACGCACTATGGGCATATCGGACAGCTTTCAGAATGCCAATTGGTACTACTCCATTCCGACTGGTCTATGGGAAAGCATGTCACCTTCCGGTGGAATTAGAGCACAAGGCATATTGGGTGCTACGTACGTGCAATCTGGATCTTGATAGTGCACGGTGAGAAATGATGTTGGACTTGAACGAGCTTGAGGAGCTACGTGCAGACGCATATGATAGCACGCGCGACTACAAACTGCGCATGAAATTATATCACGACAAGTTCATATTGCGTCGTTCTTTCAATATTAGTGACAAGGTGTTATTATACTCATCTCGTTTGAAGATAATGCTAGGAAAGTTGCATAGCAGATGGACCGATCCGTACATTGTCACCAAGGTTTTTGCACACGGGGCAGTGGAGATAGAGGGCGAGAATGATCATCACCGCTTCAAGGTCAATGGTCAACGACTCAAGCATTACCTCTCTGGTCCCATACCACCAGCACGAGAGTTCGATTTGATGGTACCAGATGAGCAAGAGGTGCTTGCCACAGACCCTACTGGCGTACGCATAAGGTCGCGCGCAATGACTGGCGCGTCCGCATCGGATAACGTTAAAGGAATGAAAGAGCATTGAGAGGACAAGGTACTGTCGAGCCAGCGACGTTAAACATAGGCACTTCCGGGAGGTAACCCGTTTGCTAATTTTTATATATATGCATGCATGTTGCTGCCTTCTTTACTACTTGTACATAACATGAGGACACGTTCTTGTTTAAGTGTGGGGGGTACTACATGTATCTTAGGAGTAGTTTAGTTTAAATTTTTCATTTTTTTAGTCTAGACTAGCTGACATGTGAAATCTCAAAAGGTAATTGTGCGCGAGAAATAGTGGCGTGCGCGACTGATAGAGTGTTTTTGTACGCTACTTTAAGTCTGCTACACTGCTTATATTCTAACATATTTAAGTATAAGATTACGCTTTTGGTGTAGTTTTGTATTTCAGGTTGAAAAGAAGAGTTAGAATAAAAGTGCAACAAGAAGGCTGACTTGCGAGCAAAAGACAACAAGTGACAAGAGCCAAAGGAAAACGAGCGCGCGAGCAGTGTGGCGCGCCAGTCTTAGTCACGCACAAGACAACAAAATGATGACGTCAGCAGACAGCGAGATATTCGGAACGATGATGTCATCACGTGCAAAGAATATTTCTAAGTTCAGTTTTTGGAGATCAAGTATTTCCTAAGATGATTTTTAGAGATAAAGAAGATTTCCTACATATATTCTTGCCTAAATATTCAGGGAAACTCTAGGAGGCAAGACTACAAATACAAAGCTTCATGGAAATCATAAGTGTGCAATTTTAGAGATAGAGAGGCGCAGATTGAAGAGGGATCGGAATTCTACCGGTGCAAGACTGTTACGCGCACTGACAACGCGCGTGACGAGCACGTCGCTGAGTGCTGCAAATTTGTCCCGACTCTCCTTACTAGTATAGTGTTGGCAAGCTGGGGTCGAATCCACAGGGAACGGTGGAAGTCTCTTTTCAGTCTACAAACTAAGAATTGGGGTTGTGAGTAAAAAGTACGAAGAAAAGACAGAAACTGGTGCGCAAGTACCACTGGCGCACAAACAGACAGTAAGTGAAGAAGATGTAATTAACTATGCAAGAGATGATCTCGGTTCAGATTTATCACTATGAATTTCTATGTTTATCCTCGGTCACTAATGATACATGACATGCTGTTCACGTAAGTTAAGGTCCTGTCACAGCTTAATAACCTACACATACATTCCGGTCAAGGTCCGTATGATATTATTATTCAATCTAGTCTAGTCAATAACGAATCCGGTCAAGGTAGTTAATCCCTATTCTAGTGTTACTCCTATCATTCACAGTCACGTACTTCTGATAGTTTAACTATAGATAAAAGATTCTACAACTAAGTCTGCGGTGCAAGGCTTCGCTTAATTGTCTAACCTAATTATCATGCAATTGAGTTTGGAATAATAATACTAAACTTAATCATGTAAATTAAGATCAAAACCTCAAAACATATTATTCATAGATCCAAATCCAAACCGAGTTCAGTGAGTTTAGCTACTCATACTGAATGAATACATCTCAAATATAATTAAATAACAACTAAATAACAAGACAAATCTGTAGTGTAGCGTCGGCAGTCTCGCGTGACAGCTTGCGCGCACGGCCGGATCGGAGTTCTGCTCTGAGCCGTCTGGTCTCTTCTACGCCTGTCTTCGAGATTTCCATAAAGCTTTGTATTTATAGCCTTGCCTCCTAGGGTTTCCACGAATATTTAGGCAAGGATATCTGTAGGAAATCATCCATATCTCTAAAAATCAGCTTAGGAAATATTAAATCTCCAAAAACTGAACTTAGAAATATTCTCGCGCGTGATGACGTCATCGTCCCGAATATCTCGCTATCTGCTGACGTCACCGTTTTGCTGTCTTCTGCGCGTTCTTCACTCGCGCGCCATGTTGCTCGCGCGCCAGCGGCCTTTTGTCTGTTGTTGTTGCCTTGTTATCTTTTTGCTCGAGATTCAGCTTCCTTGATGCGTTTTCATTCTAACTCTTCTTTAAGACCTGAAATACAAAACTACACCAAAAGCGTAATCTTATACCACAATATGTTAGAATAAAAGCAGTGTAAGGGACATAAAATAGCGTACAACTGCACTCTATCAGCGCGCACCAGGCTATAGTTTTTTACTTGTTGGTTACATACGGATATTGATATGAATATGCTCAGCATGTCTAGCTAACTTGTTGAATTCATTTTAGACTTTTATCTATGAATCATATGTTTTGAGGTTTTGTTCTTAATGTTTGACCTGTTTAGTATTATTACTCCGAACATACTTGCATGATAACTAGTTTAGATAGTTAGGCGAAGCCTTTACCCGCATACCTAATTATAGACTCTATTATCTATCGTTAAACTATCAGAGTTACGTTACAGTGAATGATAGGAGTAGCACTAGAATAGTTAGTCACTACCTTTACCAGATTTGTGATTAATTAGACTAGGTTGGGTAGTAATATCATATTGACCTTTACCGGAATATATGTGTAAGTTATTAAGCGTTTACCGGACCTTAGCTTACGTGAACAATCTGTCATAAATCCTTAGAAGTCTCATAGTGAGAAGTCTAAACTGAGCTCATCTCAATTATATTTCACAATCGTAGTTAATTCTGTGCGCCAGTAGTGTACTCCCGCTCCTATTTCTGTCTTTTACTTGTTTACTCACAACCCCAGTTTTAGATTGTAGATTAAAAGGCGACTTCTCACCGTTCCCTGTGGATTCGACCCCAGCTTACCAATACTATACTAGTAGGAGAGCCGGGACAAATTTGCAGCACTCAACGACGTGCTCGTCAAATTTTGGCGCCGTTGCCGGGGAGCGGCTAGAGAAGTTTTCTTTTCTTTTCTTTTTCTTTGTTATTTACTTTTCGTTTTCTTATATAAAAATCAAAAAAAAATTAGTTACGTTTAATTTAGCTGTTGTTTTTGTTTTGTATGGAAGATTTTGGTGAGAATAGTGTAATCGGCAGAAGAAGAGAGACTCCAGACGCGCCAGTGCGCAACGCCGAGAACATCTTTGCTCGCCTATACCCAGCTGAACTCGAGGAAATTAGAAGAGAAGTACGCAGAGATTTAGAGTTTAGAATGGACGCTGAGTTACCAAGGAATGACAACCTGCCTCTGAAGAACATGGATGTACGCGCGCCACCACCTGTCGCGCGCGTACCTGCACCACCTGTCGCGCGACGCACCATCAAAGAGATGTCGACTCCTCAAGCCGTTAACCAACCCCGGTGCATCGTGCTACCTCCAGATGGACACTTCGAGCTGCGGACTCAGCTTGTTCACTACATACCAAAATTCCATAGTATGGCCAGTGAAAACCCAGTTAAGCACGTACGAGAGTTCGCGGCCATCTGTGAGAATTTGAGGAATGGGAACGAGGACCCAGAGTTGCTAAAGTTAAGAGCTTTCCCATTCTCACTTTGTGATTCAGCTCGACAATGGTTGATGGGGCTAGCTCCGGGATCAATAAGGACATGGCCCGAGTTACAAGAACGGTTCGTAGACAAATTCTACCGCGGCCAAGGTAACGTTACTATGAAGAGAGCTAGCTGCCCCGAAACAGTTGCATGGAGAGTCACTATCTGAGTATTACGAGCGGTTCAGGGAATTAGAGGCGAACTGCTACAACCACGGACTCCCGCAACATGTGCTGATCGAGAACTTCCTCAACGGACTAACTGAGATGGAACTCAGATTGTTGAATGCTTGCGCAGGAGGCAATGTGAGGAATATGTACCCAGAGGATGTTTGGAAGCTGATAGAAGACACTGCGGACCAAGTCAGATATCAAGTGTCTCTAGAGAACAATTGCGCCAGATCACTGCATCAAGTGACGTAACCGGAGAAATCAAGGAATTGAAGGACATGATGCAGAAGTTGATGATGAAGCAAAGCGCTGATATCAGACCGTGTGAATTCTGTCACACCACAGATCACCAAACTGACGCATGCCCCACCCTGTTTGAAGAACACGCAGATGTCAATGCTGTAGGTGGGTGGAATAATGGACAAGCTAGGCAAGGACAGCCTAGGTTTGGTTTAGCTGAGAACGGGTTTAGTTGGAAAAATGAACAGAATTTCCAGAGATCGCGCGCTGACTGGCGCGCGCAACCTAATGCACCCACTGGCGCGCGACTTTATGCGCTAGCTGCTGCCTATAACCCACCACACAAACACGCTGAAGGACCAGTGCAATACAACCAGCAGCCACCCAAGAAGTCACTAGAAGAAATTGTGAGTCAGTTGGCCTAGACAGTAAGCAAGAACCAGGAGCGGAACGAGAAGCGTTTTACTCTGATTGAAAATCAGTTAACACAAATCTCTAAAATCGTGACTGAGATCTCAAACAGCAGGAAAGCAGCTAAAGCCAGAATACAGAATGGTGTCAACGCGGTGCTACTTAGATCTGGAAAGGAAACATCTGATGCGCCAGAGACCACTCGCACAAGGAAAAGCGCGCACGCACAGATGCCGGACTCAGCACCAGAGTCAAGCGCACCTGTTGCAGGGACAGAGGGCCAATCTAGCAGCAACGTACCACTTCCTTTCCCTACCCAGAGCAATAAGCCTAAGAAAACCGAGCTAGATCAGGAGCTATATGACCTGTTCAGCAAAGGGGAAATCAACATTCCACTTATAGATGCATTGAAACAAATCCCTAGGTATGCGAAATTTCTCAAGGATCTATGCACAACAAAAGAAGAAAGGAAAGAGAGAGCAAGTGCAGCTGAACGCAAACGCCTCGCAATCGTGCAACACAAGGTACCACCTAAATGCCGAGATCCAGGTACGTTCACTATACCATGTACCATAGGTAATTCTGTAGTAGATAATTGCATGGTAGACTTAGGGGCATCTATAAATGTTCTACCCCATTCTTTATACACATCTCTCCGCATTGGACCACTTAAGCCCGCAGGGTTGACAATCCAACTAGCGGATCGGTCATGCAAACAACCAGTGGGCATGGTTGAAGATGTACTAGTAAGGGTAGGAGAATTGGTGTTCCCAGCAGATTTTTATGTGTTAGAGATGGAAGGAAACGTCTCTGACACTGCTCAAGTATTGCTTGGCCGACCCTTTTTGATGACCGCACGAACAAGAATCGACGTATGGAAAGGAACTCTTTCAATGGAAGTTGATGGTGAGGTCATACACTTCAATATATTCAAGGGATGCAGTTTCCACCTGATGATTCCACAATAAACGCACTGGATATTATCGATGAAGCGGTGGAAGAGGAGCAGGCGCGCCAGACAACTGGCGCACTAGTAGACGCGCACGAAGAAGAAGGGAACACCAAGGCTGAAGACTTGAGGTATCTTATTTCTAGTACTGAATTAGTGTTGCTGACACGGCTGTCTCTCGTAACATACAGGAACCAAAAATCGTACTGAAGCAACTCCCAGAGCACCTGAAGTATGTGTTTTTGGACGATAATGAGACTAAGCCGGTGATTATAAAGAATCAGCTGGAACCTGCGCAAGAAGCACGTGTAGTAGAAGTCTTGCGCAACAACAGGCACGCAATTGGATGGACATTGGATGACTTGCGCGGAATCAGTCCACACATATATATGCATCGAATTCTGTTAGAAGATGGAGCTAAACCGTGCAGGGATGCCCAACGAGACTTAACCCTATTATGATGGAGGAGGTACAGAAAGAGATCATTAAGCTGCTGGACGCTGGAATCATTTATCCCATCTCTGATAGTAAGTGGGTAAGCCCGATTCATGTTGTTCCGAAGAAAGGTGGGATCACCGTAGAGGAGAACGCAGCAGGAGAACTGGTGCCCAAGAGAATACAGACCGGTTGGTGCATGTGCATAGACTACCGAAATCTGAACGCAGTGACGCGCAAGGACCACTTTCCCCTGCCGTTTATAGATCAGATGCTTGACCGATTGGCAGGCAAGCCGCATTACTGTTTCTTGGATGGATTTTCAGGATATAATCAGATTCCCATAGCTGCGGAGGACCAAGAAAAGACAACATTCACATGCCCTTTTGGTACGTTTGCTTTCCGGCGCATGTCTTTTGGATTATGCAACGCGCCAGGTACGTTCCAAAGGTTAGTAATGAGCATATTTCGGACATGTTGGGTGCATGCATTGAGGTATTTATGGACGACTTTACTGTGCATGGAACACGTTTGATGCATCTGGAAAATTTAGATAAAGTTTGAAACGTTGCATATCTAAAACCTAGTCTTGAATTATGAAAAGTGCCACTTCATGGTCACGCATGGAGTAGTGCTCGGCCATATTGTCTCGAGAGGGTTAAAGGTAGATAAAGCAAAAATTGATCTTATTGCTAGTTTGCCATACCCCACTAATGTCAGGAAATAAATCTTTTTTAGGGCACGCTGGATTTTATAGACGCTTTATTCAAGACTTCTCTAAAATATCAACACCGTTGTCTAACCTCCTGCAAAAGGATGTAGTGTTTGACTTTACAGATGCCTGTCGCGCAGCGTTTGACGCACTGAAGCGCGCACTGACTAGCGCGCCAGTACTACAGGCGCCAGACTGGAGCCTGCCGTTCGAGTTGATGTGTGACGCGAGCGACTATGCTGTTGGCGCAGTACTTGGTCAGCGCAAGGACAAGAAACCACACGCCATCTACTACACTAACACTGAAAATGAGTTGCTAGCCATTGTGTTTGCCCTAGAGAAATTCCGTGCATACATATTAGGGGCCAAAGTCATCATATTCACGGATCACGCAGCACTAAGGTATTTAATGTCCAAGAAAGAAACTAAGCCGAGACTCATGCGTTGGTTGTTGCTTTTGCAAGAATTCGATATAGAAATCAAAGACAAAAAGGGCTCGGATAACACAGTAGTGGATCACCTTAGTCGAATAATCAGAGAGGAGGATCAAGGGATCATTAAGGAGACTTTCCCTGACGACCACATAATGACGTTACAGGGTAAGGTACCGTGGTATGCGCACATTGTGAACTACCTGGTCACTGGTAAGTTCCCACCTACTTTTAACAAACCGCAACAGCTTCGATTGAAACATGATGCTAGACTGTATCTATGGGAAGATCCGTACTTATTTAGAATAGGTCCAGATCAAATACTTAGACGTTGTGTCCCAGACCTCGAAATAGAATCGGTCCTAGCCTTTTGTCATGAACATGCATGTGGAGGCCATTTTGGTCCTAAACGAACCAGTAGGAAAATATTAGATTCTGGTTTTTACTGCCCACACTTGTTCAGAGACTCATACGCGCACTGCAAGAGTTGCAATAGATGTCAGCGCGCAGGTAACATATCGGCGCGCAATGAGATGCCTCAGATGCCTATCATGGTAGATGAGGTGTTCGATTTATGGGGGATTGACTTCATGGGTCCCTTCCCTCCTTCATTCGGATTTGAATACATTCTTGTAGCTGCGGACTATGTATCTAAATGGGTTGAGGCCAAGGCTACAAGAAAAGATGATGCTAAAACTGTTACTGATTTCTTGCGCACTAACGTTTTCTACCGTTGTGGTGTACCCAAGGCACTAATCAGTGACCAAGGAACGCACTTTTGTAACAGGATGATGGCACAGGTACTCAAACACTATGGGGTCCAACATAGAACTTCCACGGCTTACCATCCACAAACAAACGGCCAAGCTGAGATCTCCAACAGAGAAATCAAGCGCATACTCGAAAAGATGGTGAAGCCAACACGCAAAGATTGGAGCCTTCGTCTGGATGACACACTCTGGGCATATCGAACAGCTTTCAAGACGCCAATCGGTACTTCCCCATTTCGATTGGTTTATGGAAAAGCATGCCACCTTCCGGTGGAATTAGAACACAAGGCATACTGGGATTTGCACACATGCAATTTGGATCTAGATAGTGCAGGACGAGAGAGAATGTTGGACTTAAACGAGCTAGAAGAATTGTGCGCCGACGCATATGACAGCACGCACAATTACAAGCTGCGCACAAAACTGTATCACGATAAGTTCATATTGCGTCGTTCCTTCAATATTGGTGATAAAGTGTTATTATTCTCATCTCGTTTGAAGATAATGCCAAGTAAGTTGCGTAGCAGATGGACGGGTCCATACATTGTCACCCAGGTGTTTGCACATGGGGTAGTGGAGATTGAGGGCGAGAATGATCATCACCGCTTTAAGGTCAATGGTCAGCGACTCAAACATTACCTCCGTGGCCCTTTACCTCCGGCACAAGAGTTCGATTTAATGCTACCAGATGAGCAATAAGTGCCTACCACGGAACTTACGAGCGCGCACGATAAGTCGCGCACACGGGCTGGCGCGTCCTCATCGGATTAAGGTACTGTCGAGCCAGCGACGTTAAACCACAGCACTTCCGGGAGGTAACCCGTTCATTACTATTGCCTTCTTTACTACTTGTGCATAACGTGAGGACACGTTTTTGTTTAAGTCTGGGGGGGGTAGTAGTACATCTATCTTAGGAGTAGTTTAGATTTTTTCATTTTTTAGGATAAATTTTTCTTTTTTAATTTAGTTTAGACAAACTGAACGTGAACAATCTGTCATAAATCCTTAGAAAAACCTGTGATAAACATAGAAGTTCATAGTGAGAAGTCTAAACTGAGCTCATCTTATATTTATATTTCACACTCGCAGTTAATTCTGTGCGCCAGTAGTGAGAAGTCTAAACTGAGCTTACCAATACTATACTAGTAGGAGAGCCGGGACAAATTTGCAGCACTCAACGACGTGCTCGTCAGCGACCTGTGTGCGTTACTCGCGCACCTGCATAAATTTGTGCATATATGACATATTCTGATTTTTTTTAATTTTTTCAAATTTTGTGTGCTCTCTTGAGTGGAATAAAGAGGGATGTGGAGCTGATAGAAACGTCCTATAGAAGCAGTCGACCGAACAATTCTTGAGGATCGGTTGTATGGTTATGAGTAGTCGTGGAGGTTGGTACTTCGCGGTCAACGGAAAAAGAGCAAGTCTCAGTCATGCAGATGCCGAAGGCGAAACCCTAATGGCGTGACGAGACGGGAAAACAGATGGTCTTTGTTGAAGGTAGTTGCTCATGAAGGGGCGCGCGGTTGCAAATGCGTGGCCTGACTTGCGCGAGACTGATCTGAAGCGAGAGCGGGGCGTGGTTCCATAACTGCTATCCGAAGGCCATGATTGGAAACCGTTCTAGGGAAAAATCAAGATCCGGACCAGAAAAGATTCAATTCAAAGTTAAACCTCAAAAGGCTGAAACAATGAAAAGAAGAAAGTGTGCAACAAAGTGTATATCAAACTGTCTGAGAACAAAAAAAAGTGAAGCATCAAAGATGTAAGCTCAGAACCCTAAAGACACAAATCAATCACGTACCAGAAAAAGCGAACACAAATAACCATATAATTGCAAATCAAGAAGAATTCGGTGATCGGTGCTTAAACAGGTCTATCTCCCAATCATCCGAATTGGAATGCATTCCACAATAGAGGTAAAACAAAGTTTGAATTAATTACTTAAATCAGTTTTATGTTGTACAGTCACAATTGCGCAGGTTATGTGAGTGGCACAAGACATGTGGCGCAGTAAGTCCAGTCATCACGATAAGGAAGCCAAGTTGTTCAGGGACGAACAAGAGTAAGTGTGGGGGATTTGATAGAGCACGTTTGTATGCTGTTTTATATCCTTTAAACTGCTTAGATTCTAACATATTCAAGTATAAGATTACGCTTTTGGTGTAGTATTGTATCTCAGATTTAACAGAAGAATTAGAACAAAAGTGCAACAAGAAGGCTGAATCTCGGAAAAAGACAGCAAAGCAACAAGAGCCAAAGACCAGGAAGCGCGCGATCAATGTGGTGCGCAAGTATGGGTCGAGCAGAGCAGAGCAAAATGATGACGTCAGCAATCAGCTAAATATCCGGAGCGATGACGTCATCACGCGCAAAGAATATTTCTAATTCTGGAATTTAGAGATAAAGATATTTCCAAAGGTGATATTTAGAGATAACGATATATTCTCTTGCCTAAATATTTGTGGAAACCCTAGAAGGCAAGAGAATATTCACAGCTACCAGGAGAGTCCAGACATGTACATAGAGGCGCAGCTAGAGGTGATTTAGAGGAGGATTGAAGAAGGATCGCAGAACTGCCGGCGCAAAGCTGAGACGCCCACTGACGACGCGCGCACCAGGCTATAGTGTTTTTACTTGTTGTTTTCATATAGATATTGAGATGAATATGTTCAGCATGTCTAGCTAACTTTCTGAATTCAGTTTAGACTTTGATCTATGAATAATATGTTTTGAGGTTTTATTCTTAATGCATGACCTGTTTAGTATTATTACTCCGAGCATACTTGCATGATAACTAGTTTAGATAGTTAGGCGAAGCCTTTACCCGCAGACCTAATTATAGACTCTATTATCTAATGTTAAACTATCAGAGGTACGTTACAGTGAATGATAGGAGTAGCACTAGATTAGTTAATCACTACCTTTACCGGATTCGTGGTTAATTAGGCTAGGTTGAGTAGTAATATCATATAGACCTTTACCAAAATATATGTGTAAGTTATTAAGCCTGTACCAGACCTTAGCTTGCATGAACAATCAGTCATAGATCCTTAGAAAACCCGTGATAAACATAGAAGTTCATAGTGATAAGTCTATGCTGAGCTCATCTCCTATTTATATTTTACACTTGTATTAATTATGTGCGCCAGCAGTACTCACGTTCCTGTTTTCTTTCATTTACTTGTTTAATCTCACACAACCCCAATCTTAGTTTGTAGATAAAAGACTACTTCTCACCGTTCCCTGTGGATTCGACCCCTGACTTATCTAGACTATACTAAGAAGGAGAGGGACAAATTTGCATCACTCAACGACGTGCTCGTCAAGGCAGCGTACCTAGCCCATAAAGAGTCACCCTGAATAAAGTTCCATGCAAGTTTACCATGGAGGGACTCCTTAATAAGGTTCAATTTTCGCACACCCAAACCACCCACAAGTTTAGGAGTACAAATGCTTTCCTATGCAATCCAGTGCCTGTGCTTCCCATCACTTCCATCCCATAGAAAACTACCCAAAATAGAACTGATTCGGGATAGAACTGTGCTAGGAACAGGGAGCACCATAAGACAGTGAATACTCATACTAGTAAGTACGGACGAGATGAGGGTGAAACGGGCAGCCATAGACAGAAAATAACGATCCCAACCCTGGATTTTAGCAATGATCCTAGCTTCAAGATGATGAAAATATTCAGCCAATGTCCGACCCATATAGAGTGGAGCACCTAAGTACTCACGGGCAACCGAGTTTCCTTAAAACCGGTGATCTAACAAGCCTCTTCTCTATCAGCCACGGATGTGTTCTCAGGGAAGATCCTCAAGCTTTTGCTCGCATTGAGTTGCTGCCCCGAGAAAGAACAAAAATAATCAATCACTCCCATAAGACCTTGAAGCGAAGATTGCTGCCCATTGACAAACAAAAGGATATCATCGGAAAAAAGAAGATGGCTGATGGAAATAGCACGCCTCCTGGTGTAAAAAGGCAGCCTATACCTTCCTCAATAGCTCGAGTCACGGCCGTCGAAAACCATTCCATACAAAGAACAAAAAGACCCGGCGAGAGTGGATCTCCTTGTCTCACACCCCGATATTACTACCCAACCTAGTCTAAAAAAAAACTATATGATATTACTACCCAACCTAGCCTAATTAACCACGAATCCGGTAAAGGTAGTGATTAACTATTCTAGTGCTACTCCTATCATTCACTGGAACGTACCTCTGATAGTTTAACGATAGATAATAGAGTCTATAATTAGGTCTGCGTGTGAAGGCTTCGCCTAACTATCTAAACTAGTTATCATGCAAGTTTGCTCGTAGTAATAATACTAAACAGGTCATGCATTAAGAATAAAACCTCAAAACATATAATCACAGGTCAAAGTCTAAACTGAATTCAACAAGTTAGCTAGACATGCTGAACATATTCATCTCAATATCTATATGTAAACAACAATAAAAACACTATAGCCTGGTGCGCGCGTCGTCAGTGCGCGTAACAGTCTTGCGCCGACAGGATTCCGATCTTCTTCTGCTGCGCAACTTGAAGTATGCATATGCAGCTCTCGCTCCAGCTCTCCTTGTGATTTCCATAAAGCTTTGTATTTATAGTCTTGCCCCTAGGGTTTCCAGGAATATTTAGGCAAGAATATCTGTAGGAAATCATCTTCATCTCTAAAAATCAGCTTTAGGATCATTTGATCTCCAAATACCAAACTTAGAAATATTCTTTGCGCGTGATGACATCATCGCTCCGGATATCTCACTGATTGCTGACGTCATCACTTTGCTTTTGCTCTGCACGACTAAGACTGGCGCGCCACACTGCTCGCGCACTCGTTGTCTTTTGGCTCTTCGTCAACTTTGTTGTCTTTTGCTCTGAGATTCGGCCTTCTTGTTGCACTTTTCTTCTAACTCTTCTTTTAAACCTGAGATACAAAACTACACCAAAAGCGTAATCTTATACTAAAATATGTTAGAATCTAAGCAGTGTAAAGGACCTAAAACAACATACAAAAGTCCTCTATCAGGCACCTTTGGTAGGAGTGTCAAATATGTTGCCAAGAAGGATATGGGAAGCTGCATGCCATTAAAAAAACACCAAATAGCCACATGCAAGTCAACCTTAATAATAGACCAACAAGCTACGTAGAAATAACCCATAAACCCATCCGGACCCGGAGCACAATCAGCATTCATGTCCTTGATCACTGTCCACGCCTCATCAATATACGGAGCATTACATAACTCATTGTTGTCATCAACATTCACCATGGGCTGAATCAGATCAAAACTAGCCAAAGGAGGGTGGGGGCTATCCTTGGAAAAGCTCCTGGAAAAACAAAACCGTAGCATTCCCAATATTGTCCCTATCCGCAACTTTTGAGTGAATGTTTAATCGTTGAGTTATGCTATATTACACTTTTAGAAGTGATAACTAAGTAATTAGTCATACAGTCGACTCATTTATCATGGTCATAAAGGCTTTAAACACGAACTTTAGAGTACACTAGCACTTTGCTTCAAAGTGAAGCAAACTTGATCCGAACTTTTAAGTGAATCGTTTAATCGTTGAGTTATGCTATATTACACTATTATGGGAAACACATAGGGCAGTATTATGGGAAACACTTATCCTAGTCACGCATCAAACACATTTATAAATTGAGTGACCTCCAGTCGAACCAAAGAGAAGAGGTGATAGTTAACTAATTGAGAATTACTTAAACTTGCTTAACATAAAGGGATTGGGGAGATTGGTAGATAAAGATTGAATTGGTTTTAATATCAAGTAAGAAAAGTTATCAAGGACTTCTACTTCACTCCTAGGATATAAGAGAGTCAACACACTCAATTTACTAGCACAAATCACAATTAGTTTGAATTCTTATGGCTACGCATCACCCTTCCAAGTTCAACTCTCGTTCCATCCTTGGAGATTAGATGACGCGCTAAAAGGTTTCAATTCTCAAGCTCTCGCTCTATTGAATCACATGGAATTCAAGTGCACAACCTCAAGCTCTCGCTCTATTGGAAAGGCACTCAAACTCACACCAAATCTAGCCTATCACTAAGAGGAATTGTCGCTCTCGCGCACAATTAACTCTCAAAGCAACATTGATATAGTTACTAACATCCTAGGCTTCAATCGTCATCAAATCGTAGGAAGTTAAGTCACTTTGACACACTTAGGCATTTCGTCAAACACTCGGCATGCATCATTATGAACAAGTAACTACAACAACAACTAAGATTCAACTAAAATGTAATTCAATTGCATAGAAAGAGTATTGACGAGCACGTTGTTGAGTGCTGCAAATTTGTCCCGACTCTCCTACTAGTATAGTATTGGCAATGGAAATTAAACAGGAAGACACATCAATGGAAATTAAAACCTATCTCCGAGACATCCATAAACACTCATCACAACTCTAAGGTAACATGTTTCATTTGATTATTAGTTGATCGAATTATTTTTGGCAGTTTTGAGTATGTGTTTAAGACATGACCTTGGTAAGCGCTAAAACTGAGTAGGAGATGAGGATTGAAATGATAATTGTTCGCTAGTTTAAACTTTATTGTTCGGGGAGGAACAAGAACTAAGTGTGGGGTGGTTTGATAACGCACAATTGTATGAGTTAAGAATCATCTAAACCAACTATTTTACGTTTCTTTCCTGTATCAAATTTGTCACTTTTGGTATTGTTTAGTTTTCAGGAAAACAATTCAAATAGTGCACAAAACCCTACCCAAAAGTAGCCGTTGGACTCAAAGCTTACCTCCCTGGAATTTCCAGGCACACGTTCAAGGATTTATCATAAAAGCAAGAGACGTGCGCTTAGAAAAAGGTAAGAGCGTCCGCTTAGAGTATCAGAATTGTTCCGAGAGCTTTCCCCAAGCGTACGCGTACGCTTGAGGAAATAGAAGAGGCGTACGCTTGGAGAAAGCAAGAAGGCTACGCTTGGAGAGGCCCGAGGCTGAATTTATGAATTTTGAAGAACTTAATGGATTTGGCCAATTTTAGCCAAATCGTTTCAGAATTCTAGGGCTCGAAAAATTCAAGGTTTTGGGGGCTATAAAAGAGGAGTGGATTCAAATTGCTAAAACCAGATTCCATCATTTCATACACCTCTCAATCATTCCATTATTCTCAATTTCATTCAAGGGTTCATCTACGATTGGTATGGCTGCTGGATTCTGAAGAGAAAACTGTTATCTCATTACTCAGAGACAATTTCTTATTTTAATCTTATTGCATTATTGTTGTAGTCATGAATTCCACGTGTAACTAAATCCATTTCGGTTTGGGGATTCGATTATGGCTAATGCATGAAGTGTCTCATTACGTTTTGTCTTGTTCATTATTCCTTGTGTGATATTGTGGGTGAAGTCTTGTGTACTTAGCGGTAACCTGATTATCATCCTGTTAATACTCGATTGCATCACATTAGTATAGCCTAGGGGTGCCTAATTGATGTGGGTGAGTGATGTTATTGACTTAAACTTAGCAGTGGATAGTTGATTAGAACTTAAGAGGAATAGTGTATGTTGTCTTTAGCGAGAAAACATTTGCTAACATTCTTAGCGGAGTGTAATCTTAAGAACAAAGGTAGAATTGCATGATATATGAATTGTAGCCTTAGTTGAATCCCCGAACTGAGTTCTATTATATTGTTATCAACCACAAAAATCCAATCTCAATAGCTTGCGTTAGAGAACTTGAATACAATTTGCTTCCTCTTGGGTTCGACCCTTACTTGTCATATACTAACTTGTGAGGAATAATAAATTTAATTTGAGGCATCCAATGATGTGCCGTCATTGAGCTATGCTTTATTACACTATAAGAAGTGATAATGAAGTGATTAGTCATACAATCGACTCATTTATCATGATCGTAAAGGCTCTGGACACGAACTTTAGAGTACACTAGCACTTTGCTTCAAAGTGAAGCGAACTTGATTCAAACTTTGAAGTGAATGCTTAATTGTTAAGTTATGCTATATTAAACTATTAGAAGTGATAATGAGTGATTAGTCATCCAATTGACTCATTTATCATCTTCGTAAAGGCTTTAAACACGAACATTAGAGTACACTAGCACTTTGCTTTAAATTAAAGCCAGCTTGATTCGAACATTCAAGTGAATCGTTTAATCATTGAGTTATGCTATATTACACTATTAGAAGTGATAATGAAGTGATTAGTCATACAATCGACTCATTTATCAGGTTTGTAAAGGCTCTAAACACGAACTTTAGAGTACACTAGCACTTTGCTTCAAAGTGGAGCAAACTTGTATCGAACTTTCAAGTGAATGTTTAATCATTATGTTATGCTATAATACACTAGTATAAGTGATAATGAAGTGATTAGTCGTACAATCGACTCGTTTATCATGTTCGTAAAAGCTCTAAACACGAACTTTAGAGTACACTAGCACTTAGCTTCAAAGTGAAGCAAACTTGTATCGAACTTTCAAGTGAATCGTTTAATCGTTGAGTTATGCTATATTAAACTTAGCTTTAAACACGAATGACGAGCACGTCGTTGAGTGCTGCAAATTTATCCCGGCTCTTCTACTTAAGTATAGTATTGGCAAGCTGGGGTCGAATCCACAGGGAACGGTGAGAAGTCGTCTTTAATCTACAACTAAAGATTGGGTTTTTGAGCGAAAGCAATTAAAAGAAAATAAAACAGTTGCGTAAGTGAAACTAGCCCACAAGTCAGAAAACAGTTACGGAAGATGCTATTAAAAATAAGAGAGATGAGCTCGGTTCAGATTCTTCACTTTTAATTTCTTAGTTTATCATTGGTCACTAAAGATACATGATATAATGTTCACGTAGGTTGAGGTCCTGTCACAGCTTAATAACCTACACATACATTCCGGTCAAAGTTCGTATGATATTATTACTCAATCTAGTCAAGTTGACCACGAATCCGATCAAGGTAGCTATCAACTATTCTAGTGTTACTCCTATCATTCACAGTCACGTACTTGTGATAGTTTAACTATAGATAACAGATTCTACAACTAAGTATGCGGTGCAAGGCTTCGCTTAATTGTCTAACCTAATTATCATGCAATTGAGCTTGGAATAATAATACTAAACGTATCATGCAATTGAGAACAAAACCTCAAAACATATTATTCATAAATCTGAATCCAAATCAAATTCAGCAAGTTAGCTAGACATACTGAATGTATACATCTCAAGAATAATTATTAAACAACTAAAGTAACAATGCAAATCTGAGTGACGCAAAGTCCTGCTCGCGTCGTTGAATGCTGCAAATTTGTCCCTCTCCTCCTTAGTATAGTATAGGTAAGTCAGGGGTCGAATCCACAAGGAACGGTGAGAAGTAGTCTTTATTTACAACTAAAACTGGGGTTGTGAGTTAAACAATTAAAATACAGAAAACAGGAGCGTGAGTATACTACTGGCGCATAGAATTATTACGAGTGTAACTATAAGTATGAGATGAGCTCAGCTTAGACTTATCACTATGAATTTCTATGATTATCACTGGTTTTTCTAAAAATCTATGACAGATTGTCCACGCAAGTTAAGGTCCGGTAAAGGCTTAATAACTTACACATATATTCCGGTAAAGGTTTATATGATATGACTACCCAACCTAGTCTAATTAACCACGAATCCGGTAAAGGTAGTGATTAACTATTCTAGTGCTACTCCTATCATTCACTGTAACGTACCTCTGATAGTTTAACGTTAGATAATAGAGTCTATAATTTGGTCTGCGGGTAAAGGCTTCGCCTAATTATCTAAACTAGTTATCATGCAAGTTTGCTCGGAGTAATAATACTAAATAGGTCGTGGATTAAGAATAAAACCTCAAAACATATAATTCATAGGTCAAAGTCTAAACTGAATTCAACAAGTTAGCTAGACATGCTGAACATATTCATCTCAAAATTCATATGAAAACAACAAGTAAAACACTATAGCCTGGTGCGCGCGTCGTCAGTGCGCGTAACAGTCTTGCGCCGGCAGGATTCCGATCTTCTTCTTCTACGCAGCTTGAAGTATGCGTATCCAGCTCTCTTTGTGATTTCCATGAAGCTTTGTATTTATAGTCTTGCCTCCTAGGGTTTCCACGAATATTTAGGCAAGAATATCTGTAGGAAATCATCTTTATCTCTAAAAATTAGCTTTGGGAATATTTGATCTCCAAACACCGAACTTAGAAATATTCTTTGCGCGTGATGACATCATCGCTCCGAATATTTTGCTGATTGCTAATGTCATCGCTTTGCTTTTGCTCTGCGCGACTAAGACTGGCGTGCCACACTGCTCGCGCACTCGTTGTCCTTTGACTCTTCGTCAACTTTGTTATCTTTTGCTCTGAGATTCGGCCTTCTTGTTGCACTTTTGTTCTAGCTCTTCTTTTAAACCTGAGATACAACACTACACCAAAGCGTAATCTTATACTAAAATATGTTAGAATCTAAGCAGTGTAAAGGACCTAAAACAGCATACAAAAGTGCTCTATCAAATCCCCCACACTTACTCATGTTCGTCCCTGAACAATTCGGCTTCCTTACCTCTTTTTGTAATGAACACGTGAATGTTGGACTTACACCGCCACTCTTACAACCTGCGCAACTTTGACTTATGCAACACAAAACTGATTTAAGTAACTAATTCAAACCTTGTTGTACCTCTCTTGTGGAATGCATATCAATTCGGATGATTGGGAGATAGTCCTCTTTAAGCACCGGTCAACGAATTCTTCTTGATTCGTGATTGCATGGTTATTCTTGTTCGCTTTCTCTAGTACATGATTGATTCACGTCGTAGGGTTTCTGAGCTTGACGTCTTTGATGTTTCACACTTGTTCTCGGACAGTTGATACACACTTTGTTGCACAATTTCTCCTTTTCATTGTCTCGGCCTTTTGAGCTTTAACTTTGAATTGAATACTTCTTTTCCTGGTCTGGATCTTAATTCTTCCCTAGAACGGTTTCCAATCATGGCCTTCGAATAGCACCTATGGAACCACGCCTCGCTCTCGCTTCTGACCAGTCGCGTGCAAGTCAGGCCGCGCGTTTACGACCGTGCGCCCCTTCGTGAGCACTAACTTCAGCGAAGACGGTCTGTTTTCTCGTCTCGTCACGCCATTAGGGTTTTTGCCTTCGGCATGTGCGTGATTGAGCTTGCTCTTATTCCTTTGATCGCGAAGCAAACTGTTGTATGTGCATGCATTACTACTTCTAAGATAGATGTACTACTACCTCCCCACTCTTAGACAACAACGTGTCCTCACGTTATACACAAGTAGTAACGAAGTTAGTAGTAATGCATGCACATACAACCGTTTGCACCGCTTAAAAACACAGTTCAGAATATAGCCACATCACCGAGATAATTTAAAACATTGAATACATTAAAACACCATTCGAAACATGATGACAATTGAAAATACAAGTGTTTTAAAACAAACAGTTCCTACAGCCACCAAAATAGTAGGTAACACTTCACACCTACTGTACATCCTATACTTGGTGTCAAAATCCAGTTTCTCGGACTGGTCTTTGCAGATCAACATAGTAGACAGCAAGAAAAAAAACCCAAATATCTCAAACTGGCGCGCGTGACTACGAAGATCTGGATCTAAACTTCTACTGAACAATTGATATACCAAAACTGGTCCAAATGCACTGAATTTTGAACAGTAGAATACCTGCACTGAGATCTATGTTCTGGCCGGAAATCACGAAATTCTAAGTTGGGCAGCGGCGGTCGGCGGTGGTGGCTTTGGTGAGATAAGTAGAAAATGAAATGTAACACAAAATGAACCCCACATCACATATTTATAGTGCAAAAAGCCCAAATGCGTGCATGGCCCAAAACTACATGGGCCCAAAACTAAACTAAACCTAAAACTAAAACTAAGCTAAACTAAGCAAAAATTAAATACACACACGAAAACACACCAAAATTAAAACTAAGTTAAGTTTTTCGGAGTACCTTCCGACGAGTGCTTTGTTTAACGTTATTAGCTCGACGCAACTTGTGCACTCATATCGCACGGCCTTCCTCCCCCACACTTAAACTTTTGCCGACTTCCGTATCATCATTCTTCCTGCAAGGCAAAAATTCAAGCGAGTTAGTATCAGATAAACAAACGTAATTAATATGATCAGAGGGAAGAGAAATAGAAAACGCAAAGTCACGCGTGTTAGTCCCCTCGGATGCGCCAGACTGTGCGCAGGTTAACTCTCGCGCGTCCTTGAGTCGCGCAGCTCTGTTCGTAATACCATCCTGCGCACCTTGTCCGCATTACTGTGCTGGTCCCAAATATCATATTGTTCCCAACCTCGCTCTCTGCTCCTCTTGTCAGATGGTTTAGTCTTTGTATTGTGCTGGCGCGCCATGGGTATCGTCTTTTGTTTGGAGCGCATGGTCTCTGAGTGCGTCGGTCTAGATGTAGCGGTTTTGTCTCTGAACTTGACTTGGTTTCCTACCACTGGCTCTTCTGATAATCTGATTCGGTTTATGACGTCTAATCTAATTTTGCATTTCTTGTCCTGTAGCGTGACAATACCGTTTCCGACGTCGATGCATGCTTTTGCGGTTCTCATAAAGGGTCTGCCTAGCAGAACTGTTTCCCTTGACTCAGTGCGTCGGCTTGTCCAATTGTTAGGATCGTGATTAGATAAATACTATGAACAAGAACTATCAGGGACTTGAACGTAGTTCGCAGGTACTTGATTGAAGTAGTTAAATGTGCAGCGGAATTTATTATCTAACAATCTTTATATTGATAAATTAGACTCTAACAACATTCAACTAGTGTTCTGCAATAGAAAAACTCTAACTATTACATTCATAACAAGTCACCTACATCTGAAGGTCATGTCCCTCAATCTGCAACTCTGTGACACGTCTCTGCAACAACTCTTCCCTGAATTGTTCACTGCCTCTTTCACAAAAGATGATGCTTGAAGCACTTTAGTCTTGCACAAGCTTTTTCCTCTCGGTCACCAGATTCTTATCTTGACATGTGTCAAGACGTCCTCTACTTTACCCTTTGCTTAGGTTCGTGAGTTGTCCGCAAGTAGTAAACCAATATCAGTCGGTTCAAGAGGTCCCATTGATGATGTGGACTACAACGAATAAGGTAGCAAGTTCACGGAGGCTCCTAAGTCTAGCATGCACTCGCTAGCAAACGTATCTCCAATGGTGCACGGAATGGTAAAGGTTCCTGGATCAGCAAGCTTTTCTGGTAGGTCCGGAGCTAAGCACAACTTTAAACTAGCCTGGAGATCATTCAGCATGATTTCCTCACTCTGCTCTGGTGCGACAGGAACTACTCGCGTAAATACTGGTGCGACGACCAACTCTGTGTTCAGCTCTGCTGCGCAATCAGTAGCGCGCGTGTCAACTGGCGCGCTCGTTTGGTCTAGTTGGTGTGCGTCCATCCAAACCATGTTGACATTTCCCTTCGGGTTTTTAATAACCTGGGAAGGCAGATTGCCGTCACTAGCTTTTAGTTCGTTTACAGTAGTGGCAATCTGAGTGAGCTGATTCTCTATCAGTTTGAACCGTTTGTCGTTCTGCTCTTCGTTCTTTCGCACTGTCTCAGCTAACTAACTCAAAATATCCTCTAAAGATCTCTTTGGCTGCTGGTTGTACTGCGCTGGCCCTTCAACGCGTTTATGCTGCGGGTTATAGGAAGCAGCTGGCCCGTAAGGTCTTGCGCCAGTGGGAGCATTAGGTTGTGCGCGCCAGTCAGTGCGCGGTCTTTGGAAATTCTGCTCGGCTTTCCAATTGAACCCGTTCTCAGCTAAACCGAACCTAGGCTGTCCTTGCCTAGCTTGTCCGTTATTCCATCCTCCTACTGCATTAACATCTGCGTGGTCTTCAAAAAGGGAGGGGCATGCGTCTGTCTGATGGTCTGTGGCGTGACAGAATTCACATGGTCTAATCTCAGCACTTTGCTTCATCATTAATTTCTGCATCATGTCTTTCAGTTCCTTGATTTCTCCGGTTACGTCCACTTGATGCAGCGATCTGGCGCGGTTGTTCTCCAAAGACACTTGATATCTCACTTGGTCCGCGGTGTCTTCTATTAACTTCCATACATCCTCTGGGTACATATTCCTCACATTGCCTCCTGCGCAAGCATTCAACAACCTGAGTTCCATCTTAAGGAAGTTCTCGATTAGCACGTGTTGTGGGAGTCCGTGGTTGTAGCAGTTCGCCTCTAGTTCCCTGAACCGCTCGTAGTACTCAGATAATGACTCTCCATGCAAGTGTTTTGGGGCAGCTAGCTCTCTACGAAGTAATGATACCTTGGCCGCAGGATAGAATTTATCTAGAAATCTTTCTTGTAATTCGGGCCATGTCCTTATTGATCCCGGTGCTAGCCCCATCAACCACTGTCTAGCTGAATCACAAAGTGAGAATGGGAATGCTCTTATTTTCAGCAACTACGGGTCCTCGTTCCCATTCCTCATATTTTCACAGATGGCCGCGAACTCTCGTACGTGCTTAACCGGATTCTCACTAGCCATACCCTGGAACTTAGGTATGTAGTGAACAAGCTGGGTCCGTAATTGAAAGTGACCATCCGAGGGCAGTACTATGCACCATGGTTGATTAACGGCTTGAGGAGCAGATATCTCCTTAATGATGCGTTGCGCCACAGGTGGTACGCACGCGACAGGTGGTGGCGCGCGTACATCCACATTATTCTGCAGCTGGTTGTCATGTCTCGGCGGTTCAGCGTCCCCTCTGAACTCTAGGTCTCTGCGTAATTCTCTTCTCAGTGCTTCGAGTTCAGCAGGGTGTAGGCGAGCAAAGACATTATTGGGGTTGCACCCTGGCACGTCTGGCGTGTTGTCCATGCGTCAGCCGATCACACTATTCTCACTAATATATTCCATGCAAAGACAAAAACAACAGCTAGATTAAACGTAACTATTTTTTTTTGGATTTTTTATATATGAGAAAACGAAAAGTAAATAACAAACTAAATACTAAAAAGAAAATAAAAGAAAACTTCTCTAGCCGCTCCCCGGCAACGGCGCCAAAATTTGACGAGCACGTCGTTGAGTGCTGCAAATTTGTCCCTCTTCTCCTTAGTATAGTCTAGGTAAGTCAGGGGTCGAATCCACAGGGAACGGTGAGAAGTAGTCTTTATCTACAACTAAAACTGGGGTTGTGAGTTAAACAATTAAAATACAGAAAACAGGAGCGTGAGTATACTACTGGCGCACAGAATTATTACGAGTGTAACTATAAATATGAGATGAGCTCAGCTTAGACTTATCACTATGAACTTCTATGATTATCACTGGTTTTTCTAAAGATCTATGACAGATTGTCCACGCAAGTTAAGGTCCGGTAAAGGCTTAATAACTTACACATATATTCCGGTAAAGGTTTATATGATATAACTACCCAACCTAGTCTAATTAACCACGAATCCGGTAAAGGTAGTGATTAACTATTCTAGTGCTACTCCTATCATTCACTGTAACGTACCTCTGATAGTTTAACGTTAGATAATAGAGTCTATAATTAGGTCTGCGGGTAAAGGCTTCGCCTAAGTATCTAAACTAGTTATCATGCAAGTTTGCTCGGAGTAATAATACTAAACAGGTCATGCATTAAGAATAGAACCTCAAAACATGTAATTCATAGGTCAAAGTCTAAACTGAATTCAACAAGTTAGCTAGACATGCTGAACATATTCATCTCAAAATTCATATGAAAACAACAAGTAAAACACTATAGCCTGGTGCGCGCATCTTCAGTGTGCGTAACAGTCTTGCGCCGGCAGGATTTCGATCTTCTTCTTTTGGGCAGCTTAAGTATGCGTATCCAGTTCTCTTTGTGATTTCTATGAAGCTTTGTATTTATAGTCTTCCCTCCTAGAGTTTCCACGAATATTTAGGCAAGAATATCTGTAGGAAATCATCTTTATCTCTAAAAATCAGCTTTGGGAATATTTGATCTCCAAACACCAAACTTAGAAATATTCTTTGGGCGTGATGACGTCATCGCTCTGGATATTTCGCAGACTGCTGACGTCATCGCTTTGCTTTTGCTCTGCACGACTAAGACTGGCGCGCCACACTGCTCACGCACTCGTTGTCTGATAGAGTGCTTTCGTATGCTACTTTAAGTCCGTTATACTGCTTATATTCTAACATATTTTAGTATAAGATTACGCTTTTGGTGTAGTTTTGTATTACAGGCTGATTAGAAGAGTTAAAACAAAAACGCAACAAAAAGGCTGAAACTCGGAACAAAAGGCAACAAGGTGACAACAAAGGACAAAAGCCACTAGCGCGCGAGCACTATGGCGCGCGAGTATGGGTCGCGCAGTAGACATCAAGACGATGACATCAGCAGACAGCGAGATATAAGCAAGACGATGACATCATCACGTGCAAAGAATATTTCTAAGTTCGGTTTTTGGAGATCAAATATTTCCTAAGCTGATTTTTAGAGATGAAGATGATTTCCTACAGATATTCTTGCCTAAATATTCGTGGAAACCCTAGGAGGCAAGACTATAAATACAAAGCTTCATGGTGAGACCGTGCGTACTTAGAGAGAAGAGCAGAATTCCGGCCGAGCCGTGCGCGCGAGCTGTCACGCGAGCCTGACGACGCACCACTCAAATTTGTCTTGTTATTTTAGTTGTTCTATAATTATTTTGGAGATGTATTCACTCAGCATGAGTAAGTAAACTCACTGAATTCGGTTTGGATTTGAATCTATGAATTATATTTTTTGAGGTCTTGTTCTTAATTTGCATGATAAAGTTTAGTATTATTATTCCGAACTCAATTGCATGATAATTAGGTTAGACAATTAAGCGAAGCCTTGCACCGCAGACTTAGTTGTAGAATCTATTATCTATAGTTAAACTATCAGAAGTACGTGACTGTGAATGATAGGAGTAACACTAGAATAGGCAATAGCTACCTTGACCGGATTCGTTATTGACTAGACTAGGTTGAGTAATAATATCATACGGACCTTGACCGGAATGTATGTGTAGGTTATTAAGCTGTGACAGGACCTTAACCTACGTGAACAGTACATCGTGTATCTTTAGTGACCAAGGATAAACATAGAAATTCATAGTGAAGAATCTGAACCGAGCTCATCTCTTGCATAGTTATTAACATCTTTTGTACTTGCTGTCTGATTGTGCGCCAGTTGTACTTGCGCAACAGTTTTCTTTCTTTTTCTTGTTTTCACTCACAACCCCAATCTTTAGTTTGTAGTTAAAAGACGACTTCTCACCGTTCCCTGTGGATTCGACCCCAGCTTACCAAGACTATACTAGTAGGAGAGCCGGGACAAATTTGCAGCACTCAACGACGTGCTCGTCAAATTTTGGCGCCGTTGCCGGGGAGCGGCTAGAGAAGTTTTCTTTTCTTTTCTTTTTCTTTGTTATTTACTTTTTGTTTTTTATATAAAAATCCAAAAAAAATTAGTTACGTTTAATTTAGCTGTTGTTTTTGTTTTGTATGGAAGATTTTGGTGAGAACAGTGTAATCGGCAGAAGAAGAGAGACTCCAGACGCGCCAGTGCGCAACGCCGAGAACATCTTTGCTCGCCTACACCCAGCTGAACTCGAGGAAATTAGAAGAGAAGTACGCAGGGATTTAGAGTTTAGAATGGACGCTGAGTTACCAAGGAATGATGCCTCTGAACAATATGGATGTACGCGCGCCACCACCTGTCGCGCGCGTACCTGCTCAACCTGTGGCGCGACGCACCATCAAAGAGATGTCAGCTCCTCAAGCCGTTAACCAACCCTGGTGCATCGTGCTACCTCCTGATGGACACTTCGAGCTGCGGACCCAGCCTGTTCACTACATACCAAAGTTCCATGGTATGGCTAGTGAGAACCTAGTGAAGCACATACGAGAGTTCGCGGCCATCTGTGAAAACATGAGGAATGGGTATGAGGATCCAGAGTTGCTGAAGTTGAGAGCTTTCCCATTCTCGTTGTGTGATTCAGCTAGGCAGTGGTTGATGGGGCTAGCTCCGGGGTCGATAAGGACATGGCCAGAGTTGCAGGAACGGTTCTTGGACAAGTTCTACCCTGCAGCCAAGGTCTCACTACTCAGACTAGAGCTAGCTGCGCCGAAACAGTTGCATGGAGAGTCAGTATCTGAGTACTATGAGCGGTTCAGGGAACTTGAAGCGAACTGCTACAATTACGGACTCCCCCAACACGTACTGATCGAAAACTTCTTCGACGGACTTACTGAGATGGAACTCAGGTTGCTGAACGCTTGCACAGGAGGTGACGTGAGGAATATGTATCCGGAGGATGTTTGGAAATTAATAGAGGACACGGCCGATCAAGTTAGATATCAGGTTTCTTTAGAGAACAATCAACCAGATCATTGCATCAAGTGGACGTGACTGGAGAAATCAAGGAACTGAAGGATATGATGCAGGCGTTGATGATGAAGCAGAGCGCCGACATTAGAACTTGTGAAATCTGTCACGCCACAGACCACCAGACTGACGCATGCCCCACCCTATTTGAAGAACACGCAGATGTCAATGCTGTAGGTGGCTGGAATAATGGACAAGCTAGGCAAGGACAGCCTAGATTTGGTTTGGCTGAGAACGAGTTTAGTTGGAAAAATGAGCAGAATTTACAGAGACCGCGCGCTGACTGGCGCGCACAACCTAATGCACCCGCTGGCGCGCGACCTTACGCTCCTGCAGCTTCTTACAACCCACCACACAGACGCGCTGAAGGACCAGCGCAGACCACCCAGCAACCAAAGAAGTCATTGGAAGAAATTGTGAGTCAGTTGGCCGAGATAGTAAGCAAGAACCAGGAGCGGAACGAGAAGCGTTTTACTCTGATTGAAAATCAGTTAACACAAATCTCTAAAACTGTGACTGAAATCTCAAACAACAGGAAAACAGCCAAAGCCAGAATACAGAATGGTATCAACGCGGTACTACTTAGATCAGGCAAGGAAACCTCAGGTGCGCCAGAGACCACTCGCGCAAGGAAAAGCACAGACGCGCAGATTCCAGACTCAACGCCAGAACATGACGCACCAGTCGCAAGGCAGGAAAGCCAATCTCACAGGAACGTACCACTTCCTTTCCCTGCATAGAGTACGAGAATCAAGAAGACTGAGCTCATTAAGGAACTTTATGATTTATTCAACAAGGTGGAAATCAATATCCCTCTTATAGATGCATTAAAACAAATCCCTCGATACGCAAAGTTTCTTAAGGATCTGTGTACAAATAAAAGGAAGAGAGGAGGACAGAGGGAACAAGTACAGCTCAATGCCAACGCCTCAGCGATTGTACAACATAAGGTACCACCCAAATGTCGAGATCCCGGTACGTTCACTATACCATGTACAATCGGATACTCTGTAGTAGACAATTGCATGATAGACTCGGGTGCGTCTATTAATGTTTTACCTCACTCTCTATACACATCTCTGCGCATTGGTCCGCTTAAGCCCGCGGGATTGACAATCCAACTAGCAGACAGATCCTGTAAACAGCCGGTGGGCATGGTTGAAGATGTATTGGTAAAAGTAGGGGAATTGGTGTTCCCGGCAGATTTCTACATATTAGAGATGGAAGGGAACGTCACCGCCGACACCGCGCAAGTTTTGCTTGGCCGACCATTCTTAATGATCGCGCGGAATAGAGAGAAGAGCATAATTCCAGCCGAGCCGTGCGCATGAGCTGTCGCGCGAGCCTGACGACGCACCACTCAGATTTGTCTTGTTATTTTAGTTGTTCTATAATTATTCTTGAGATGTATTCACTCAGCATGAGTAGCTAAACTCACTGCATTCGGTTTGGATTTGAATCTATGAATTATATGTTTTGAGGTCTTGTTCTTAATTTGCATGATAAAGTTTAGTATTATTGTTCCGAACTCAATTGCATGGTAATTAGGTTAGACAATTAAGCGAAGCCTTGCACCGCAGACTTTGTTGTAGAATATATTATCTATTGTTAAACTATCAGAAGTACGTGACTGTGAATGATAGGAGTAACACTAGAATAGGCAATAGCTACCTTGACCGGATTCGTTATTGACTATACTAGGTTGTGTAATAATATCATACGGACCTTGACCGGAATGTATGTGTAGGTTATTAAGGTGTGACAGGACCTTAACCTATGTGAACAGTACATCGTGTATCTTTAGCGATCGAGGATAAACATAGAAATTCATAGTGAAGAATCTGAACCTAGCTCATCTTTTGCATAGTTATTAACATCTTTCGTACTTGCTGTCTGATTGTGCGCCAGTTGTACTTGCGCAACAGTTTTCTTTCTTTTCTTGTTTTCACTCACAACCCCAATCTTTAGTTTGTAGTTAAAAGACGACTTTTCACCGTTCCCTGTGGATTCGACCCCAGCTTACCAGGACTATACTAGTAGGAGAGCCGGGACAAATTTGCAGCACTCAACGACGTGCTCGTCATTGTCCTTTGGCTCTTCATCAACTTTGTTTTCTTTTGCTCTGAGGTTCGGCCTTCTTGTTGCACTTTTGTTCTAACTCTTCTTTTACACCTGAGATACAAAACTACACCAAAAGCGTAATCTTATACTAAAATATGTTAGAATCTAAGCAGTGTAAAGCATCTAAAACAGCATACAAAAGTGCTCTATCATTGAGCTATGCTTTATTACAATATAAGAAGTGACAATAAAATTATTAGTCATACAATTGACTCATTTTGAGTATACTAGCACTTTGCTTCAAAGTGAAGCAAACTTGTATCGAACTTTCAAGTGAATGTTTAATCGTTATGTTATGCAATAATACACTATTATAAGTGATAATGAAGTGATTAGTCATACAATCAACTAATTTATCATGTTCGTAAAAGCTCTAAACACGAACTTTAGAGTACACTAGCACTTAGCTTCAAAGTGAAGCAAACTTGTATTGAACTTTCAAGTGAATCGTTTAATCGTTGAGCTATCCTTTATTACACTATAAGAAGTGATAATGAAGTGATTAGTCATACAATTGACTCATTTATCATGTTCGTAAAGGCTCTAGACACGAGCTTTAGAGTACACTAGCACTTTGCTTCAAAGTGAAGCGAACTTGATTCGAACTTTAAAGTGAATGCTTATTCGTTGAGTTATGCTATATTACACTATTAGAAGTGATAATGAAGTTAATAGTCATACAATCGACTCATTTATCATGTTTGGAAAGGCTTTAAACACGAACTTTAGAGTACACTAGCACTTTGCTTCAAAGTAAAGCAAACTTGTATCGAACTTTCAAGTGAATGTTTAATCGTTATGTTATGCTATAATACACTATTATAAGTGATAATGAAGTAATTAGTCATACAATCGACTCATTTATCATGTTCGTAAAAGCTCTAAACACGAACTTTAGAGTACACTAGCACTTAGCTTCAAAGTGAAGGAAACTTGTATCGAACTTTCAAGTGAATCGTTTCATTGTTGAGCTATGCTTTATTACACTATAAGAAGTGATAATGAAGTGATTAGTCATATAATTGACTCATCTATCATGTTCGTAAAGGCTCTAGACACAAACTTTAGAGTACACTAGCACTATACTTTAAAGTGAAGCCAACTTGATTCGAACTTTCAAGTGAATGATTAATCGTTGAGTTATGCTATATTACACTATTAGAAGTGATAATGAGTGATTAGTCATACAATTACTCATTTATCATCTTCATAAAGGCTTTAAACACGAACTTTAGAGTACACTAGGACTTTGCTTTAATGTGAAGCCAACTTGATTCGAACATTCAAGTGAATCGTTTAATTGTTGAGTTATGCTATATTACACTATTAGAAGTGATAATGAAGTGATTAGACATACAATCAACTCATTTATCATGTTTGTAAAGGCTCTAAACACGAACTTTAGAGTACACTAGCACTTTGCTTCAAAGTGAAGCGAACTTGTATCGAACTTTCCAGTGAATCATTTAATCGTTTAGCTATTCTTTATTACACTCTAAGAAGTGATAATGAAGTTATTAGTCATACAATTGACTCATTTATCATGTTTGCAAAGGCTCTAAACATGAACTTCAGAGTACACTAGCACTTTACTTTAAAGTGAAGCGAACTTGATTCGAACTTTCAAGTGAATGCTTAATCGTTGAGTTATGCTACATTACACTATTAGATGTGACAATGAGTGATTAGTCATACAATTGACTCATTTATCATGTTCTTAAAGGCTTTAAACACGAACCTTAGAGTACACTAGCACTTTGATTTAAAGTGAAGCCAACTTGATTCGAACATTCAATTGAATCGTTTAATCATCGAGTTATGCTATATTACACTAATAGAAGTGATAATGAAGTGATTAGTCATACAATCGACTCATTTTTCATGTTTGTAAAGGCTCTAAACACGATCTATAGCAGTGATCTTCAAAGTGAAGCAAACTTGTATCGAACTTTCAAGTGAATGTTTAACGGTTATGTTATGCTATAATACACTATTATAAGTGATAATGAAGTGATTAGTCATAAAATCTACACATTTATCATGTTCGTAAAAGCACCAAACACAAACTTTAGAGTACACTAGTACTTAGCTTCAAAGTGAAGCAAACTTGTATCGAACTTTAAAGTGAATCATTTAATCGTTGAGCTACGCTTTATTGGCAATATAAGAAGTGATAATGAAGTTATTAGTCATACAATTGACTCATTTATTATGTTTGTAAAGGCTCTAGACACGAACTTTGGAGTACACTAGCACTTTGCTTCAAAGTGAAGCGAACTTGATTCGAACTTTCAAGTGAATGCTTAATCATTGAGTTATGCTATATTACACTATTAGAAGTGATAATGAATGATTAGTCATACAATGACTCATTTATCATGTTCGAAAAGGCTTTAAACACGAACTTTAGAGTACACTAGCACTTTGCTTTAAAGTGAAGCCAACTTGATTCGAACATTCAAGTGAATCGTTTAATCGTTTAGTTATGCTATATTATACACTATTATAAGTGATAATGAAGTGATTAGTCATACAATCGACTCATTTATCATGTTCGTAAAAGCTCTAAACACGAACTTTAGAGTACACTAGCACTTTGCTTTAAAGTGAAGCCAACTTGATTCGAACATTCAAGTGAATCTTTAATCATTGAGTTATGCTATATTACACTATTCGAAGTGATAATGAAGTGATTAGTCATACAATCGACTCATTTATCATGTTTGTAAAGGCTCTAAACACGAACTTTAGAGTACACTAGCACTTTGCTTCAAAGTGAAGCAAACTTGTTCGAACTTTCAAGTGAATGTTTAATCGTTATGTTATGCTATATACACTATTATAAGTGATAATGAAGTGATTAGTCATACAATCGACTCATTTATCATGTTCGTAAAGGCTCTAAACACGAACTTTAGAGTACACTAGCACTTTGCTTCAAAGTGAAGCAAACTTGTATCGAACTTTCAAGTGAATCGTTTAATCGTTGAGTATGCTTTACACTATTAGAAGTGATAATGAAGTGATTAGTCATACAATCGACTCATTTATCATGTTCGTAAAGGCTCTAACACGAACTTTAGAGTACACTAGCACTTTGCTTCAAAGTGAAGCAAACTTGTATCGAACTTTCAAGTGAATCGTTTAATCGTTGAGTTATGCTATATTACACTATTAGAAGTGATAATGAAGTGATTAGTCATACAATCGACTCATTTATCATGTTCGTAAAGCTCTAAACACGAACTTTAGAGTACACTAGCACTTTGCTTCAAAGTGAAGCAAACTTGTATCGAACTTTCAAGTGAATGTTTAATCGTTATGTTATGCTATAACTATTATAAGTGATAATGAAGTGATTAGTCATACAATCGACTCATTTATCATGTTCGTAAAGCTCTAAACACGAACTTTAGAGTACACTAGCACTTTGCTTCAAAGTGAAGCAAACTTGTATCGAACTTTCAAGTGAATGTTTAATCGTTAGTATGCTTTATACACTATTATAAGTGATAATGAAGTGATTAGTCATACAATCGACTCATTTATCATGTTCGTAAAGGCTCTAACACGAACTTTAGAGTACACTAGCACTTTGCTTCAAAGTGAAGCAAACTTGTATCGAACTTTCAAGTGAATCGTTTAATCGTTGAGTATGCTTATTACACTATTAGAAGTGATAATGAGTGATTAGTCATACAATGACTCATTTATCATGTTCGTAAAGGCTCTAAACACGAACTTTAGAGTACACTAGCACTTTGCTTCAAAGTGAAGCAACTTGATCGAACTTTCAAGTGAATGTTTAATCGTTGAGTTATGCTAATATTACACTATTAGAAGTGATAATGAAGTGATTAGTCATACAATGACTCATTTATCATGTTCGTAAAGGCTTAAACACGAACTTTAGAGTACACTAGCAAGCTTCAAAGTGAAGCAAACTTGTATCGAACTTTCAAGTGAATCGTTTAATCGTTGATCTATGCTTTATTACACTATCAGAATTGATAATGAAGTGATTAGTCATACAATAGACTCATTTATCATGTTCGTAAAGGCTCTAGACACGAACTTTAGAGTACACTAGCACTTTGCCTCATAGTGAAGCGAACTTGATTCGAACTTAAAGGTGAATGCTTAATCATATAGTTATGCTATATTACACTATTAGAAGTGATAATGAGAGATTAATCTTACAATTGACTCATTTATCATGTTCGTAAAGGCTTTAAACACAAACTTTAGAGTACGCTAGAACTTTGCTTTAAAGTGAAGCCAACTTGATTCGAACATTCAAGTGAATCGTTTAATCATTGAGTTAAGCTATAGTACACTATTAGAAGTGGTAATGAAGTGATTAGTCATACAATCGACTCATTTATCATGTTTGTAATGGCTCTAAACACGAACTTTAGAGTACACTAGAACTTTTCTTCAAAGTGAAGCAAACTTGTATCGAACTTTCAAGTGAATGTATAATCGTTATGGTATGCTATAATTGATAGAGCACTGTTGTATGCTGTTTTAAGTCCTTTACACTGCTTAGATTCTAACATAATTTAGTATAAGATTACGCTTTTGGTGTAGTTTTGTATCTCAGGTTGATTAGAAGAGTTAGAACAAAAGTGCAACAAGAAGGCTGAATCTCGGAACAAAAGACAACAAGTTGACAAGAGCTAAAGACCAACTAGCGTGCGAGCAGTGTGGCGCGCGAGTACGGGTCACGCACAACAGAGCAAAATGATGACGTCAGAAATCAGCGAAATATCCGAAGCGATGACGTCATCACGCGCAAAGAATATATCTAAGTCGGTTTTCGGAGATCAGGATTTTCCCAAAGCTGATTTTTAGAGATAAAGAAGATTCCCTACAAATTTTCTTGCATAATAATTCGTGGAAACCCTAGGAGGCAAGAGTATAAATACAAAGCTTCATGTAAATCACACATATGCGAGAATAGAGAGAAGCGGCTCTGAGCGAAATTCAGACCTAGCTGTGCGTGCGAGCTGCCGACGCGAGCTTGACGACGCGTCACTCAGATTTGTTTTGTTACTTTAGTTGTTCAATAATTATTCTTGAGATGTATACATTGAAAGAATTCAGAGTATATTAAATTTGCAGAGTGTGGAAGAATGATAAGTAAGGAAGTAAACAAAGAAAAGTTGAGAAAAGAGTATTAATTGTACTGAATAACAAGAGTACACAAGTAGGGTATTTATACAAGTCTTAGGAAACCATGTTGGCCTAGCTAAGGTTGGTTAGGTAAGTAAATAATCAAGATTTGGTTTCTTTAGGAAACCTTGAATATCTTTAGGAAACCTTTGGGAAACCTTGAATATTTTTAGGAAACCTTTAGGAAACCTTGAATATCTCTTGAATTTCTTTATAAACTTACTGCCCAAGCTTGGTCCTCCATGTTTCCTTAAGTCCAACATGTACCCTACATGTTTCCCTTATTCCAACACTCCCCCTCAAGCTTGATTAAAGGATTTAGACAAGCTTGTACCCTAGAGCCCTTGCCTCATTAAAAACCTAAGTATGGAAAACCACATGGGATAAAACCATACCTAGGACAAAAAGAGTACAAGAACCCTCGGCCAGGGTTATGTCTAAGGGATGATACTTGTGAGTCCAAGCCTTGAATGGATGAACTCACACACCTTGCTACTAGCAGCCTTTGTGAAGATGTCTGCTAGTTGATGCTCACTTTTTGTGTAGCTCAGCTGAATCACTCCTTGCTCTACAGCCTCTCTCACCTTGTGGCAGTCCACTTCTATATGCTTTGTCTCATGAAAGACTGAGTTGGATGCAATATGGATGGCCGCCTGATTGTCACAATGCATAGTGATGGGTGTGTCGATCTTGATGCCTAGGTCATTGAGGAGAGCTTTAATCCATATCATTTCATTTGTTAGCTTTCTCACGGCTCTATACTCTGCCTCAGCGCTTGAACAAGAGATCACCTTCTGTTTTTTGCTTCTCCAAGTCACGAGATTACCTCCAATGAAGGTGCAATAACCTGTGGTTGATTTCCTATCATTCCTATCTCCTGCCCAATCTGCATCACAATAACCTACCACATCGGTGTTGCCATTCCTTCCCATCCAGATTCCTTGACCAGCCGTGCCTTTGAGGTACTTCAAAATCCTCTCTACCATGTGCCCATGTGCATGGTGCATCTTTGGTGTTTGCATATGCTGGCTAACCTGATTCACAAAAAGCATATATCAGGTCTTGTGATAGTTAAATAAATCAACTTACCAACCATCCTTCTGTACAGCTTTTCATCCTCAAAGGGCTTTTCTTCAATCTCCCCCTCACGTATGACTTTGTATCCTTCCTCAAGTGGAGTCTTTGCTGGTTTCACTCCAAGCTTTCCTGCTTCACACAAAAGATCAAGTGTGTACTTCCTTTGTGATAAGAATAACCCCTCTTTCGAGTTGCACATCTCAATACCAAGAAAGTACTTTAGTTCACCCAAGTCTTTAATATCAAAAACCGAATTGAGAAAAGTTTTAGTTTCGAGTATACCTTGTTTGTCATCTCCTGTGATGATGATATCATCAACATACACAAGGATCACAACTATACCTGATGGCGTAGTGAGGGTGAAGAGTGTATGATCAGCTTGAGATTTGTTGAATCCTCTTTTGATGAGAGTTGTGCTCAGCTTGTGGTACCATGCCCTTGGTGATTGCTTTAGACCATAGATAGCTTTCTTAAGCCTAAGAACCTTACCTGGTTTGACCGTGCTTTCAAGCCCTGGTGGAGGATGCATATAGACTTCTTCTTCAAGCTCACCTTGTAGGAATGCATTCTTGACATCCATCTGCCATAGATCCCATCCTAGGTTTGTAGCAACTGAGAGGATGACTCGAACTGAATGGAGCTTGGCCACAGGTGCAAAAGTGTCAAGGTAGTCTTCCCCATATGTTTGAGTGAATCCTCTTGCCACTAACCTTGCCTTGTACCTCTCAATCTGTCCATCACTCTTGTATTTGATGGTGAATACCCATCTGCTGGTCACGGCCTTCTTACCTTTGGGAAGATCAGATTCATACCAAGTTCCATTCCTCTCCATGGCTTTGGTCTCTTCTTGAATTGCAGCCATCCATTCCTTGTGGTTTTTGGCCTCTTCATAGGTCTTAGTCCAACTTGCTGATGAAGCTTCGGTGATCCTTTGGGAACCCATCCAAAGAACAAACAGACTGAATAGGATAAGCAACAGCAGTACCATTATAAAATATGTTCTTCCAGTTTGATGGAGACTTCCTCAGCCTAGTGCTTCTTCTTAGAGTTTGTGTTTGCTCAGCTTGAATTGATTCTGGTTCTTGATCAGCAGGGTGTGTTTGTCCTTGATCAGCTTCTTCTTCATTCTCCTCTTGATCATTCTGAGTTTGATCTTCATCTTCTTCATTCACAGAATCTGAACTCTCCTGGTTCTCTTCCTGATCATGACTTGATGAGTCAACTTCTTGAGGAGTTGTGGTTGAATCTTCATCAGATTCATCATGTGCATCATCCTGTATTCCCCCCTCATGATCAGGATGGGGAACACAAGGAGATGTGCTAGGGACCGAAGGTGTGGTGATGAAGTTGTCAATGATCCTTCTCAAGGCTGCAACTTTGTCTGATGGAGAGTTTGAGATATCTTTCACTTCCTCCCATCCTGCCTTGTCAAAGTAAGCTTTGGATTCCATGAACTTCACATCCCTGGATACCAAGACCTTTCTTGAAACAGGATCATAGCACTTGTATCCTTTTTGGGTGGCAGAATATCCAATGAACACAGCCCTTGTGCTTTTCTCATCCAGCTTAGTTCGAAGCTCACCTGGAACTAACACAAAACAAAGGCACCCAAAAACCTTTAGATGATTAATGGAAGGTTTGGTTTTGTTTAGTACCTCATATGGAGATATGTCATCGAGGACTTTGGTGGGAATTCTGTTGATCAAGTAGCAAGCTGTCATAACAGCATCCCCCAAAACCTCTTAGGCATATTAGTGTGAAACATCATGGACCGTGCCACCTCCATAAGATGTCTATTCTTTCTTTCAGCCACTCCATTCTGTTGAGGTGTATAAGGGCAGCTCGTTTGGTGATCAATCCCATTCTTGGCTAGGTGTTGCTTGAATGCGTTGCTCATGTATTCTCCTCCATTATCTGTTCTAAATGTTTTGATCTTCGCATTGAAGTGGTTAGTAACATAATTCTGAAAATTAATGAAGGCATCTAGTACTCTATCCTTAGAACGTAATAGGGTTAACCAAGTATATTTCGACTTTTCATCTATGAATGTAACAAAGTACTTATGGTTATCCCTAGATATGCAAGGGGCAGTCCATACATCCGAGTGTACTAGGTCAAAACAGTTTTCATATGATGTTTTAGAAGTTGGAAATACTGATTTGTGATGTTTACCTAATATACATGCTTCACATTCATCATGTTTAAGTTTAATATCAGGAAACAACAAGTTTAATGCCCTCGGATGAGGATGCCCCAATCTAGCATGCCAAATTTCATTATTCGACATAGGAACTAGCTAAGTTGTCAAGGAAATAGAGGCCTTCTTTGGAAACCCTTCACCTTAAAGAGCACCGGTCTTAATATCCTGAATTCGAAGCTCATTAGGACCAAACATCACCCAACGATTAAGATCAGTAGCAATTCTTTTGACAGATAAGAGGTTAGATGTAAAATCAGGCATGAAGTAAGCTTTAGAGTCCTTATTAAACAATCTAACAATACCTAATCCTTTAATAGGCACACGGTCACCATTAGCAATTTCTACATGTCCTTTTGTTGGTTGAATGTTTTTGATTAGTTTGGAGTTCGAAATCATATGATGTGAAGCACCAGAGTCGACTATACAATAATCAGATTTATTAGAAGCAAAGAGAGACATACCATTGGACTTACCCATGCTCTCCTTAAAGGCATGGAGGAGAGCATCTAGGTCTGATTTCTTCAAGTATTGATCCTCCTTAGGTCTGGTTGAGTCCTCATTAGCTTTATTGGCTTGTGGTTGCTTGAATTTGGCAGGTTTCAAGTGAGGGTGTAGAATCCAACACTTGTCTTTTAAATGGCCTCTTTTTTTGCAGTGATCACACATCAAGCTCTTCCTCTCATCAACTTTGTTAACCACCTGGTTAGCCTTTTCATCCACAACTCTATGAGCCACACTTAACTCCTTCTTCTCTTCAAAAAGATAGGTGGAGCCTTGCTCCTTCTGAATTTGTGCACACACTTCTTCTAGGGAGGGGAGCTTGTCTGCCCTTAGAATGTGTTTGACAAGGTCTTTGTATGAGTGATCTAGGGTTTGCAGCAACCCAAACACCTTATCTTCTTCCCTTCTTTTGTGGAGGATTGCAGGATCAATAGTCTGAGGTCTCAATGTCTCCAATTCTGCCCATAGTGTGTTGAACCTCCCAAAGTGCTTTGTGAACTCCATATTATCTTGGCTTAGGGTGTTGAGTGCCCTCTTGACCTCAAACACACGGCTCAAGTTGCTTGTGTTGCCATAAACCTTCTCAAGTGTCTCCCACAGGGCTTTGGCATTCACACAAAAAGAGTAGGCTTCAAGGATTGACACATCCAACGAGGCTTGTAGTATGGTCATCACCAATAAGTCCTCTTGTAGCCACTTCTCTTCATCACATCTTGTGACAGGTCTCCCATCATCTCCCTTGGTTGTAATTGTGGGGGCCTTATCACTCTCGAGATGAGAACATAACCCCTTACTCCCCAAGGTAACTTTGGCCATTGATAGAGTGTAGTTGTACGCTACTTTAAGTCCTTCACATTGCTCATATTCTAACATATTTTAGTATAAGATTGCACTTTTGGTGTAGTTTTGTATCTCAGGTCTAAAAGATGAGTTAGAACAAAAACGCAACAAGAAGGCTGATTTCCAGAACAAAAGACAACAACTTGACAACAAGGACAGAAGACCACTAGCGCGCGAGCACTATGGCGCGCGAGTGTGGGTCGCGCAGAAGACAGCAAAACGGTGACGTCAGCAGAAAGCGAGATATTCGGGACGATGACGTCATCACGCGCTAAAGATATTTCTAAGTTCGGTTTTTGGAGATTTAATATTTCCTAAGCTGATTCTTAGAGATATAGATGATTTCCTACAGATATCCTTGCCTAATTATTCGTGGAAACCCTAGGAGGCAAGGCTATAAATATAAAGCTTCATGGAAATCACACACACGCATACTTAGAGAGCTGAACACGCCGCAGACGGCTCAGAGCAGAACTCCGACGCGCGCAAGCTGTCACGCGAGCCTGACGACGCACCATACAGATTTGTCTTGTTATTTTAGTTGTTATTTAATTATTATGGAGATGTATTCATTCAGCATGAGTAGCTAAACTCACTGAACTCGGTTTGGATTTTGATCTATGAATAATATGTTTTCAAGTCTTGTTCTTAATTTACATGATTAAGTTTAGTATTATTATTCCGAACTCAATTGCATGATAATTAGGTTAGACAATTAAGCGAAGCCTTGCACCGCAGACTTAGTTGTAGAATCTATTATCTATAGTTAAACTATCAGAAATACGTGACTGTGAATGAGAGGAGTAACACTAGAATAGGCAGTAGCTACCTTGACCGGATTCGTTATTGACTAGACTAGATTGAGTAATAATATCATACAGACTTTGACCGGAATGTATGTGTAGGTTATTAAGCTGTGACAGGACCTTAATCTACGTGGACAATTATATCATGTACCATTAGTGACCGAGGATAAACATAGAATTCATAGTGAAGAATCTGAACCGAGCTCATCTCTCGCATAGTTATCTGCATCTTTTATACCTGCTTTCTGTGTGTGCGCCAGTTGTACTTGCGCAGCAGTTTTTCTTTCTTTTAATTGTTCTCACGCACAACCCCAATTCTTTAGTTTGTAGTTGAAAAGAGACTTCCACCGTTCCCTGTGGATTCGACCCCAGCTTGCCGATACTATACTAGTAAGGAGAGTCGGGACAAATTTGCAGCACTCAACGACGTGCTCGTCAAATTTTGGCGCCGTTGCCGGGGACGGCTAGAGAAGTTTTCTTTTTTTTTCTTTTTGTTATTTACTTTTAGTTTTCTTAAACAAAAATCCAAAAAAATTAGTTACGTTTAATTTAGCTGTTGTTTTTGTTTTGCATGGAAGATTTTGGTGAGAACAGTGTAATAGGCAGACGCATGGACAACACGCCAGACGCGCCAGGGCGCAACGCCGATAACGTCTTTGCTCGCCTACACCCTGCCGAACTCGATGCACTCAGAAGAGAACTACGCAGAGACCTAGAGTTCAGAGGGGATGCTGAATTGCCGAGACAGGACAACCAGCTGAATAATAATGTGGACGTACGTGCGCCACCACCTGTCGCGCGTACCTGCACCACCTGTGGCGCGACGCACCATCAAAGAGATGTCTGCTCCTCAGGCGGTTAATCAGCCATGGTGCATCGTACTGCCCCCAGATGGTCACTTTGAGCTGCGGACTCAACTTGTTCACTACATACCAAAATTCCATGGTATGGCTAGTGAGAACCCAGTCAAACACGTCAGAGAGTTCGCGGCCATCTGCGAGAACATGAGGAATGGGAACGAGGATCCAGAGTTGCTTAAGTTGAGAGCTTTCCCATTCTCTCTATGTGATTCAGCTCGACAATGGTTAATGGGGCTAGCTCCGGGGTCAATAAGGACTTGGCCCGAGTTACAAGAACGGTTTCCTAGACAAATTCTATCCTGCGGCCAAGGTATCGTTACTACGAAGAGAGCTAGCTGCCCCGAAGCAGTTGCACGGTGAGTCATTATCCGAATATTATGAGCGGTTCAGGGAACTTGAAGCGAACTGCTACAATCATGGACTCCCGCAACATGTGTTGATAGAGAACTTCCTCAACGGACTAACTGAGATGGAACTCAGGTTGTTGAACGCTTGCGCAGGAGGCAACGTGAGGAATATGTATCCAGAGGACGTATGGAAGCTGATAGAAGACACTGCGGACCAAGTCAGATATCAAGTGTCGCTAGAGAACAACCGCACCAGAGCACTGCATCAGGTAGATGTAACCGGAGAGATCAAGGAATTGAAGGAATGATGCAGAAGTTGATGATGAACAAAGCGTCGATACTAGAACTTGCGAATTCTGTCACGCCACAGACCACCTGACTGACGCATGCCCCACCCTGTTTGAAGAACACGCAGATGTTAATGCTGTGGGTGGATGGAATAATGGACAAGCTAGGCAAGGACAGCCTAGATTTGGATTGGCCGAGAATGGGTTTAGTTGGAAGAATGAGCAGAACTTTCAGAGACCGCGCGCTGACTGGCGCGCGCAACCTAATGCCCCACTGGCGCGCGACCTTACGCGCCAGCTGCTGCTTATAACCCGCCACATAAACGCGCTGAAGGACCAGTGCAGTACAACCAGCAGCCGCCCAAGAAATCACTAGAGGAGATAGTATGACAGTTGGCTGAAACCGTAAGCAAGAATCAGGAGCAGAACGAGAGCGTTTCGCTCTGATTGAAAGTCAGTTAACACAAATCTCTGAAACCGTGACCGAAATCTCAAATAACAGGAAAGCAGCGAAGGCCAGAGTGCAGAATGGTGTCAACGCAGTATTACTTAGATCAGGAAAGGAAACATCAGGTGCGCCAGAGACCACTCGCGCCAAGAAAAGCGCACACGCGCAGAATAATAGTTCACCGCCAGAATCCAGCGCACCAGTTGCAGAAACAGAGGAACCATCTAGCAGCAACGTGCCACTTCCTTTCCCTGCCCAGAGCAATAAACCTAAAACCGAGCTAGATCAAGAGCTATATGACCTGTTCAGCAAGGTGGAAATCAACATTCCACTTATAGATGCACTGAAACAAATCCCAGGTATGCGAAATTTCTTAAGGATTTATGCACAAACAGAAGGAAAGGAGGAAAGAAAGAGCAAGTGCAGCTGAACGCTAACGCCTCTGCAATCGTGCAACACAAGGTACCACCTAAATGCCGAGATCCAGGTACGTTCACTATACCATGCACCATAGGTAATTCTGTAGTGGATAATTGCATGATAGACTTAGGGGCATCTATAAATGTTCTACCCCATTCTTTATACACGTCTCTCCGCATTGGACCACTAAAGCCTGCAGGGTTAACAATCCAACTAGCGGATCGGTCGTGCAAACAACCAGTGGGCATGATTGAAGATGTACTAGTAAGGGTAGGAGAATTGGTGTTTCCAGCAGATTTTTATGTGTTAGAGATGGAAGGAAACGTCTCTGCCGACACTGCTCAAGTATTGCTTGGCCGACCCTTTTTGATGACCGCACGAACAAGAATCGACGTATGGAAAGGAACTCTTTCAATGGAAGTCGATGGTGAGGTCATACACTTCAATATATTCAAGGGAATGCAGTTTCCACCTGATGATTCTACAATAAACGCACTGGACGTTATTGATGAAGTAGTGGAAGAGGAGCAGACGCGCCAGACAACTGACGCACTATCAGACGCGCACGAAGAAGAAGGAAACACCAGAGCAGACGACTTGAGGTATCTTGTTTCTAGTACTGAATTATGTGTTGCTAACACGGCTGTCTCTCGTAACATACAGGAATCAAAGATCATACTGAAGCAACTGCCAGAGCATCTGAAGTATGTGTTCTTAGACGACAATGAGACTAAGCCGGTGATTATAAAGAACCAGCTAGAACCTGCTCAAGAAACGCGTCTAGTAGAAGTCTTGCGCAACAACAGGCGCGCACTCGGATGGACATTGGATGACTTGCGCGGAATCAGTCCCGATGTATGCATGCATCGAATTCTGTTAGAAGATGGAGCCAAACCATGCAGGGATGCCCAACGAAGACTTAACCCTATTATGATGGAGGTGGTACAGAAAGAGATCATCAAGCTGTTAGACGCCGGAATCATTTATCCCATCTCTGATAGTAAGTGGGTAAGTCCGATACATGTTGTCCCAAAAAAGGTGGAATCACCGTAGAAGAGAACGGCAGGAGAACTAGTGCCCAAGAGGATACAGACCGGTTGGCGCATGTGCATAGACTACCGGAAGCTGAACGCAGTAACGCGCAAGGATCACTTCCCCTTGCCGTTTATAGATCAGATGCTTGACCGATTGGCAGGTAAACCACATTACTGTTTCTTGGATGGATTTTCAGGATACAATCAGATTCCCATAGCTGCGGAAGACCAAGAAAAGACAACGTTCACGTGCCCTTTCGGTACATTTGCTTTCCGGCGCATGTCTTTTGGATTATGCAACGCGCCAGGTACGTTCCAAAGGTTAGTAATGAGCATATTTTCGGACATGTTGGGTTCATGCATTGAGGTGTTTATGGACGACTTTACTGTGCATGGGAACACTTTTGATGATTGTCTGGAAAATTTAGATAAGGTCTTGAAACGTTGCATATCTAAGAACCTAGTCTTGAATTATGAAAAGTGTCACTTTATGGTCACGCATGGAGTAGTGCTAGGCCATATTGTCTCTAGAGAAGGGTTAAAGGTAGACAAGGCAAAAATTGATCTTATTGCTAGCTTGCCGTACCCCACTAATGTTAGAGAAATCAAATTTTTTTAGGGCACGCTGGATTCTACAGACGTTTCATTCAAGATTTTTCTAAAATATCTACCCCATTGTCTAACCTCCTGCAAAAGGATGTAGTGTTTGACTTTACAGATGCCTGTCGCGCAGCGTTTGACGCACTGAAGCGCGCACTGACTAGCGCGCCAGTACTACAGGCGCCAGATTGGACCTACCATTCGAGTTGATGTGTGACGCGAGCGACTATGCTGTTGGCGCAGTACTTGGTCAGCGCAAAGATAAGAAACCACACGCCATCTACTATGCCTCGCGCACACTGGACCCAGCGCAGCGGAACTACACCACTACTGAAAAAGAGTTACTAGCCATTGTTTTTGCCCTAGAGAAATTCCGTGCATACATATTAGGGGCCAAAGTCATCATATTCACGGATCACGCCGCACTAAGGTATTTAATGTCCAAGAAAGAAACTAAGCCGAGACTCATGCGTTGGTTGTTGCTTTTGCAGGAATTCAACATTGAAATCAAAGACAAAAAGGGCTCGGATAACACAGTAGCAGATCACCTTAGTCGAATAATCAGAGAGGAGGATCAGGGGATCATTAAGGAGACATTCCCAGACGAGCACATAATGACGTTACAGGGTAAGATACCATGGTATGCGCACATTGTGAACTACCTGGTCACTGGTAAGTTCCCACCAACTTTTAACAAACCGCAACAGCTTCGATTGAAACGTGATGCTAGACTGTACCTATGGGATGATCCGTACTTATTTAGAATAGGTCCAGATCAAATACTGAGACGTTGTATTCCAGATCATGAAATAGAGTCAGTTATAGCCTTTTGTCATGAGCATGCATGTGGGGGTCACTTTGGTCCTAAACGAACTAGTAGAAAAATATTAGATTCTGGTTTCTATTGGCCACACGTGTTCAGAGACGCATACGCGCACTGCAAAAGTTGCGATAGATGTCAGCGCGCAGGTAACATATCGGCGCGCAACGAGATGCCTCAGATGCCCATCATGGTAGATGAAGTATTCGATTTATGGGGGATTGACTTCATGGGTCCTTTCCCTCCTTCTTTCGGATTTGAGTACATTCTTGTAGCTGTAGACTATGTATCTAAATGGGTTGAGGCTAAGGCTACACGAAAAGATGATGCCAAAACTGTTACTGATTTCTTGCGCACTAACGTTTTCTGCCGTTATGGTGTACCCAAGGCACTGATCAGTGACCAAGGAACACATTTTTGTAACAGGTTGGTGGCACAGGTACTCAAACACTATGGAGTTCAACATAGAACTTCCACGGCTTACCATCCACAAACAAACGGCCAAGCTGAAATCTCCAACAGAGAAATCAAGCGCATACTCGAGAAGATGGTGAAGCCAACGCGCAAAGATTGGAGCCTCCGTCTGGATGACGCACTCTGGGCATATCGGACAGCTTTCAAGACCCCAATCGGCACCTCCCCATTCCGGTTAGTTTATGGAAAAGCATGCCACCTTCCAGTGGAATTGGAGCATAAGGCATACTGGGCTTTGCGCGCATGCAATTTGGATCTGGATAGTGCACAACGAGAGAGAATGTTGGACTTGAACGAGCTGGAAGAGCTGCGCGCGGACGCATATGACAGTACGCGCGACTACAAGCTGCGCACCAAGATCTATCACGATAAGTTTATTCTTCGTCGTTCTTTCAACATTGGTGATAAGGTTTTGTTATTCTCATCCCGTTTAAAGATCATGCCAGGGAAGTTGCGGAGTAGGTGGACCGGACCTTTCACCATCACAAAAATCTTTGCATACGGAGCCGTCGAACTCGAAGATGAAAAGGATCATCACCGTTTCAAGGTGAACGGTCAGCGAATTAAGCAGTACCTTTCGGGCCTATTCCACCAGCACAAGAGTTCGACCTTTCAGAACCAGGGGAGTTAGGAGAGCCCGCACATGAACCATCAGACACGCGCACTACATACCGCGCGCGCAAAGAGACGCGCCAGAGAACCCGCGCGTCAACTCAATCGGACATTGAAGAAATACCACGGCGTTGACCAAACAAGGTACTGTCGAGCCAGCGACGTTAAACCACGGCACTTCCGGGAGGTAACCCGTGCATTACTATTGCCTTCTTTACTACTTGTGCATAACGTGAGGACACGTTTTTGTTTAAGTGTGGGGGGGTAGTAGTACACTTAGAATAGGAATTTTTTCGTTTTTAGGATAAATTTTTCGTTTTTTTAGTTTAAACAAACCAAACCGAACGCTGAACACATCTCAAGAGGTAATTGCGCGCGAGAAACATTGGCGTGCGCGACCTGTTGCGTACTCGCGCACCTGAGGTATTTTGTGCTTATATGACATATTCTGATTTTTGTAATTTTTTCGAATTTTGTGTATCTCTTGAGTGGAATAACGAGGGATGTGGAGCTGATAGAAACGTCCTAGAAAGCAGTCGATCGAACGAAGCTTGAGGATCGGTTGCATGGTTATGAGTTTGTGGAGGTTGGTACTTCGCGGTCAAAGGAATAAGAGCAAGCTCAGTCACGCAGATGCCGAAGGCGAAACCCTACCAGCGTGACGAGACGGGAAAAACAGACCGTCTTCGTGGAAGTTAGTTGCTCAGGAAGGGGCGCGCGGTTGCAAACGCGCGGCCTGACTTGCGCGCGACTGATCAGAAGCGAGAGCGGGGCGTGGTTCCATAGCTGCTATCCGAAGGCCATGATTGGAAAACGTTCTAGGGAAGAATAAGATCCGGACCAGAAAGAAAGTATTCAATTCAAAGTTAAAGCTCAAAAGGCCGAAACAATGAAAAGAAGAAATTGTGCAACAAAGGTTATCAATCTGTCCGAGAAACAAACAGTAAAGCTCAGAAACCCTAAGACGCGGATCAATCACGTACCAGAGAAAGCGAACACGAATAACCATGCAATCGCAACTCAAGAAGAATTCGGTGACCGGTGCTTAAAAAGGACTATCTCCCAATCATCCGAATTGATTGCATTCCACAAGAGAGGTAACACAAGGTTTGAATTAGTTACTTAAATCAGTTTTGTGTTGTATGATCACAAGTGCGCAGGTTGTGAGAGTGGCGCAGACATGTGGCGCAGTAAGTCCAACATTCACGCGTGCATTACACAAAGGTAAGGAAGCCGACTTGTTCAGGGACGAACAAGAGTAAGTGTGGGGGATTTGATAGAGTGTAGTTGTACGCTACTTTAAGTCCTTTACATTGCTCATATTCTAACATATTTCAGTATAAGATTACGCTTTTGGTGTAGTTTTGTATCTCAGGTCTAAAAGAGAGTTAGAACAAAAACGCAACAAGAAGGCTGAATTTCAGAACAAAAGACAACAACTTGACAACAAGGACAGAAGACCACTAGCGCGCGAGCACTATGGCGCGCGAGTGTGGGTCGCGCAGAAGACAGCAAAACGGTGACGTCAGCAGAAGCGAGATATTCGGACGATGACGTCATCACGCGCTAAAGATATTTCTAAGTTCAGTTTTTGGAGATTTAATATTTCCTAAGCTGATTTTAGAGATATAGATGATTTCCTACAGATATCCTTGCCTAAATATTCGTGGAAACCCTAGGAGGCAAGGCTATAAATATAAAGCTTATGGAAATCACACAAGCATACTTAGAGAGCTGACACGCGCAGACGGCTCAGAGCAGAACTCCGACGCGCGCAAGCTGTCACGCGAGCCTGACGACGCACCATACAGATTTGTCTTGTTATTTTAGTTGTATTTAATTATTCTTGAGATGTATTCATTCAGCATGAGTAGCTAAACTCACTGAACTCGGTTTGGATTTGATCTATGAATAATATGTTTTGAGGTCTTGTTCTTAATTTGCATGATTAAGTTTAGTATTATTATTCCGAACTCAATTGCATGATAATTAGGTTAGACAATTAAGCGAAGCCTTGCACCGCAGACTTAGTTGTAGAATCTATTATCTATAGTTAAACTATCAGAAGTACGTGACTGTGAATGATAGGAGTAACACTAGAATAGGCAGTAGCTACCTTGACCGGATTCGTGGTTGACTGGACTAGAATTGAAAAACAATATCATACGGATCTTGACCGGAATGTATTGTAGGTTATTAAGCTGTGACAGGACCTTAACTGGCGTGAACTTTATATCATGTATCTTTAATGACCAATGATAAAAATGGAAATTCATAGTGAAGAATCTAAATCGAGCTCATCTCTCTAGTTTTTGTTAACATCTTTCGTAACTGCCGTCTAATTGTGCGCCAGTACCACTTGCGCAACAGTTTCTTTTCTTTTACTTGCTCATACTCACAAACCCCAATCTTTAGTTGTAGATAAAAGAAGATTTCTCACCGTTCTCTATGGATTCGACCCCAGCTTGCCAATATTGTACTAGTAGGAGAGTCGGGACAAATTTGCAGTACTCAACGACATGCTCGTCAAATTTTGGCGCCGTTGTCGGGGAACGCGCTAGAGAAGTTTTCTTTTCTTTTTGTTAATTATTTTCTGTTGTCTTAAAAAAAACCAAAAATATTAGTTACGTTTAATTTAGCCGTTGTTTTGGTTTTGTATGGAAAATAGTGGTGAGAACAGTGTATTCGGCAGAAGAATAGAGACTCAAGACGCGCCAGTGCGAAACGCCGAGAACATCTTTGCTCGCCTACAGCCTGCTGAACTCGAAGCAATTCGAAGAGAAGTATCCAGAATGGACGCTGATTTACCGAGGAATGATGTGGATATACGTACACCACCACAAGTCGCGCACGTACCTGCGCAACCAGCGGCGCGACGCACAATTAAGGAGATGTCTTCTCCTCTAGCCGTTAACCAACCTTGGTGCATCGTGCTACCCCTGGATGGCCACTTCGAGCTACGGACTCAGCTACCTCACTACATACCCAAGTTTCACGGTATGGCCAGTGAAAACCCAGCAAAGCACGTAAGAGAGTTCGCAGCCATCTGTGACAACATGAGGAATGGGAATGAGGACCCAGAGTTGCTGAAGTTGAGAGCTTTCCCATTCTCATTATGTGATTCGGCTAGACAATGGTTAATGGGGCTAGCACCCGGTTCAATAAGGACGTGGCCGAGTTGCAGGAACGGTTCTTGGACAAGTTCTACCCTGCGGCTAAGGTGTCACTACTCTGAAGAGAGCTAGCCACGCCGAAGCAGTTGCATGGAGAGTCGTTATCAGAATATTATGAGCGGTTCAGGGAACTTGAAGCAAACTGCTACTTCCCGCAACATGTGCTGATCGAGAACTTCCTCAATGGACTTACTGAGATGGAACTCAGATTGCTGAATGCTTGCGCAGGAGGCAATGTGAGGAACATGTACCCGGAGGATGTATGGAAGTTGATAGAAGACACCGCGGACCAAGTCAGATATCAAGTGTCTTTAGAGCATCAAGTAGACGTTACTGTAGAAATCAAAGAACTTAAGGATATGATGCAGAAGTTGATGATGAAGCAGAGCGCCGATACTAGACCCTGTGAGTTCTGTCATGCCACAGACCATCAGACAGACGCATGCCCCTCCCTTTATGAAGAACACGCAGATGTTAATGCTGTAAGAGGATGGAGTAATGGACAAGCTAAGCAAGGACAACCTAGGTTCGGTTTAGCCGAGAACGGGTTTAGTTGGAAGAACGAGCAGAATTTCCAGAGACCGCACGCGGACTGGCGCGCAACCTAACGCACCAACTGGCACACGACCTTACGCGCCAGCTGCTTCCTACAACCCGCCGCACAAACGCGCTGAAGGCCCAACGCAATATAACCAGCAACCGAAGAAATCATTAGAGGATATTGTGGGACAGTTAGCTGAAATGTTGCGAATGAACGAAGAGCAGAATGACAAAAGGTTTAAACTGATAGAAAACTAGGTCACTCAGATTGCCACTACTGTGAACGAATTAAAGGCTTGTGACGGCAGTCTACCTTCTTAGGTTATTCAGAACCCGAAGGGGAGTGTCAACATGGTTCAGATGGACGCACCATAACTGGATAAAACTAGTGTGCCAGTTGACACGCGCGCCACTGATGGCGCAGCAGAAATTGGTACAGAATTAGTCGTTGCACCAGTGTTCACACGAGTAGTTCCTGTCGCACCAGAGCAAAATGAGGACATCATGTTGAATAATTTCCAAGCTAGTTTAAAGCTGTGTCTGGCTCCATACTTACTAGAGAAGCTTGCTGATCCAGGAACCTTCACTATTCCATGCACTATTGGGGACACATTTGCTAGCGAGTGCATGCTTGACCTAGGAGCTTCAGTGAACTTGCTACCCTACTCGCTATACTCTACATCATCTATGGGACCTCTCGAGCCTACTAATATCGGTCTATTACTTGTAGACAACTCATGGATCGAAGCAAAAGGTAAGATTGAAGATGTCTTGACACATGTTGGCGGACTCAAGTTTTTAGCAGATTTTTACGTAGTCGACATGGACAAGCCGAATACCGAGTCAAGGGAAACAGTTTTGCTCGGCCGACCATTTATGAGAACCGCACAAGCATGCCTTGACGTTGGAAACGGTATTGTGACGTTACAAGACAAGAAACGCAAACTAAGATTGGACGTCATAAACCGAATCAGGATATTTGAAGAACCGGTAGTAGAAAATCAGGTAAAATTCGGACACAAGGCATTTGGACCTACATAGACACATGCTGAGATGTTGCGCGCCAACCAGAAGAAAATACCTATGGCACGCCAGAATAACACAAAAATGAAGCCACCTTATAAAAAAAAACAGAGAGCGAGGTCGTGAACAATATGACACATGGGACTAGCATCAGAATGCAGAGAAGGTGCGCAGGATGGTATTGCAAAACAGGGCTGCGCGACTCAAGGACGCGGGAGAGTTAATCTGCACACAGTCTGGCGCATCCGAAGGGCCTAATAAGCGAGACTTTGCATTTTCTGTTTCTCTTCCCTCCGATCATATTAATTATATTCTATCTGCTGAAACTAACTCACTTGAATTTTTGCCATGCAGAAACAATGAAGCTAAGGATCTAGGCAAAAGTTCAAGTGTGGAGGACGAGATCTGTGCGCTATAAGTGCACAACTTGCGTCGAGCTAACGACGCTAAGCAAAGCACTTGTCGGGAGGTACCCTGACAAACTTAACCTAGTTTTATTTTCGTGTTGTGTGTGTGTTTAGTTTTGCTTAATCTTAGTTTTAGTTTTAGGTTTAGTTTTTGTTTTGGGCCCAAGTTAGTTTTGGACCATGCATGCACATGGGCTTTTTGTACTATAAATATGTGATATGGGCTTCATTTTGTGTTACATTTCATTTTCAACTTATCTCTCTAAACACAAAACCCCAAAGCCACCGCCGACCGCCGCCACCGCCGTCGCAATACCCATAATTGGACAAGTTTCTGCCAGAACGTAGATCTCCACAAAGGTACTTTACTGTCAAAATTTCAATTCATTTGGAGAAGATTTAGTGGTTCAATTTTTGCAGTAGAAGTTTTAGATCTAGATCTGCGTAGTGCTCGCGCGTGACAGGACACGCGCGCCAGTTTAGTTGTTCCGTGTTTATTCTTGCTGCTTACTATGTCGATCTGCAGAGACCAGTCCGAGAAATTAGAATTTGAAATCAAGTACAGACTGTACAGTAGGTGCGAGGTGCTACCTACAGTTTTCATTGATGAGGAGTTCCTCTGTGAGATGGGGCTCTACGAGGAAGTACATGCGACCTTCACCGCAACTGGATGGGGAGCGTTCATGGAGCTGTCCTCTGATACAGATGTGGAGGATAACTGGAATTCCTCGCGTCATATGAGGGACTTGCGAATAGGATCCGGTACCGCCACAGGGGCGTGTACTATGAGGCCACGCCATCCCAGTTCGGTGTGGTCATGGGATATGACAGGATGCCGACGCAGCAGTGGATGAGCATACGGATCAGGAGGCTTGGGATGATTGGACCGATGGTAGTAAGGCTTATGCGGGTGGACGAAGCCTCGGCACTGAACTGCTAGATCCAAAAATGTTTTATCTTCACAACTGATTTCTCACTCGATCCTGGGCCGATACAATGGATCGTAAAGGCCCGAACTTATGGACATGGAGATCCTCAAGGGTTTTTACTACGGGAAGAAGGTGCGCTACACACGCTTGCTCACCAGTTATTGGGAAGTGGTGAGCATCAAGGGGCCGCTGCTTTGCGGAGGATTGATCTCGCACTTCTTACGTGCGCTGCACATGGAGCCCTCGACAGACGAGCACACTATTGTACGCGCAGAGTTCCAGGTGTGCCAGAAGATGCGTCTATACAAGGGAATTAGGATTCGCGCGGATGGAATCTCGTATTGGAGCTATCGGCCCGGTTTGGAGAATGTCAGGGCTGCGCCAGAGGTAGTGGCACAAGAGCCAGTGGCGCTTAGAAGGAGCAGGCGCAGGCCTGAGCGTGCGCGAGCGGAATCTAGCGCAAAAGGGGAGTGGCGCGCCAGAGCCACAAGTTCAGATTGATGAACGCTGGGTGTTCAACGCCCAGCGAGTTATGGAATATGTGGCGCCACAGGGTGCCAACCTGAACCTGACCCCGCCCAGAGGATGGCATGCTGGAGACCCAATCCCAGAGGAGTATGCGCTTCAGAGCGGAGACCCGATTGAAGAACTCTCCCGGTCCTTTTCAACATCTTTTTAAATATTTTTGTAATCGGTGTAATGCACTTATCGGTGGCTGACTATTTGAACTCTTTGTCTTTAAACACATGTATTTTGATTTGGTATTATGTTTTGAATGGTGTTTTAATTTTTATCGGTGATTTGAATTAATTGGTGGTTGGTCATATTCTGAACCATGTGACCCATGTTTATATCCGGTGCAAACTGTTTTATGCGTGCATTGCTACTGCCTTCTTTACTACTTGTGCATAACGTGAGGACACGTTTTTGTTTAAGTGTGGGGGGGTAGTAGTACATCTATCTTAGGAGTGGTTTAGTTAAATTTTTTGTTTTCTGAATGTAACATCTCAAGAAGTAATGGTGCGTGAGATACAGTGGCGTGCGCGACCTACATGCGTTACTCGTGCGTCCGCATAATAGTGCATATATGATATATTCTAAATTTTTGTTAATTTTTTTGAATTTTGTGTGTACTCTTGAGTGGAATAAAGAGGGATGTGGAGCGGATAGAAACGTCCTAGAGAAGCAGTCAACCGAACCAAACTTGAGGAGCGGTTGTATGGTTATGAGTATTGGTGGAGGTTGGTACTTCGCGGTCAAAGGATAAGAGCAAGCTCAGTCACACAAATGCTGAAGGAGAAACCCTAATGGCATGACGAGACGGGAAAACAGACCGTCTTCGCTGAAGTTAGTTGCTCAGGAAAGGGCGCGCGATTGCAAACGAGCGGCCTGACTTGCGCTTGACTGGTCAGAAGCGAGAGCGGGGCGTGGTTCCATAGCTGCTATCCGAAGGCCATGATTGGAAGTCGTTCTAGGGAAGAATGATATCCGAACCAGAAAGTATTCAATTCAAAGTTAAAGCTCAAAAGGCCGAAACAATGAAAAGATGAAATCATGCAGCAAAGTATGTATCAAACTGTCCGAGAAACAAAAAGTGAAGCGTGAAAGAGGTAAAGCTCAGAAACCCTAAGGACGTGAATCAATCACGTACCAGAAAAAGCGAACACGAATAACCATGCAATTGCAAATCAAGAAGAATTCGGTGACCGGTGCTTAAACAGGACTATCTCCCAATCATCCAAATTGGTATACATTCCACAAGAAAGGTAAAACAAGGTTTGAATCAATTACTTAAATCATTTTGCGTTGTATAATCACAGTTGCGCAGGCTATGAGAGTGGCGCAGGCATGTGGCGCAGTAAGTCCAACATTCACGCGTACATTACACAAGAGGTAAGGAAGCCGGATTGTTCAGGGACGAACAAGAGTAAGTGTGGGGGATTTGATAGAGCAGTGTTGTTTGCTATTTGTCCTTTACACTGCTTAGATTCTAAAATAATTTACTATAAGATTACGCTTTTGGTGTAGTTTTGTATCTCAGGTTGATTAGAAGAGTTAGAACAAAAGTGCAACAACAAGGCTGAATCTCGGAACAAAAGACAACAAAGCGACAAAGAGCCAAAGACTAACGAGCGCACGAGCCGTTTGGCGCGCGAGTATAGGTCACGCAAAGCAGAGCAAAATGATGACGTCAGCAATCAGCGAAATATCTGAGCGATGACGTCATCACGCGCAAAGAATATTTCTAAGTCGGTTTTTGGAGATCAAGATATTCCCAAAGCTGATTTTTAGAGATAAAGATGGTTTCCTACAGATTTTCTTGCCTAATAATTCGTGGAAACCCTAGGAGGCAAAAGTATAAATACAAAGCTTCATGGAAATCACAAGGGCGCGATTTTGTAGAGAATAGTAGAATTCCGGCCGAGCCGTGCGCGAATTCTGTCACGCCACAAACCATCTGACAGACGCATGCCCCTCCCTATTCGAAGAACACGCAGATGTTAATGCAGTAGAAGGATGGAATAATGGTCAGGCTAGGCAAGGACAACTTAGATTTGGATTAGCCGAGAATGGGTTTAGTTGGAAGAATGAGCAGAATTTCCAAAGACCGCACGCTGATTGGCGCGGCAACCGAATGCTCCAGCTGGCGCGCGACCTTACGCGCAAGTGACTTCCTACAACCCACCACACAGACGCACTGAAGGGCAAACGCAGAATACTCAACCACCCAAGAAGTCATTAGAGGAAATAGTAGGTCAGTTGGCTGAGACAGTGCGAAGGAATGAAGAGCAGAATGATAAAAAGTTTAAACTAATAGAGAACCAGCTCACTCAGATTGCCACAGTTGTGAATGAATTGAAGGCTAGTGATGGTAATCTGCCCTCTCAGCTCATTCAGAATCCGAAGGGAAGTATCAACATGGTTCAGATGGATGCGCCACAACTGGAAAGTACTAGCGCGCCAGTTGACACACACGCTACTAATGGCGCAGCATATCTGAACACAGAAATAGTCGTTGCACCAGTCTTTGCACGTACCAACCCTGATGCACCATAGGAGAATAAGAATGAAATCATGCTGGATGATTTCCAAGCCAGTCTAAAGCTTTGTTTAGCTCCAGATTTACCTAAGAAACTCGCTGATCCGGGAACTTTTACCATTTCGTGCTTTATTGGAGACACCCTGGTTAGCGAGTGCATGTTAGACTTAGGAGCCTCGGTTAACTTGCTGCCATATTCGCTATATTCAGCATCGTCAATGGGACCTCTAGAGCCGACGGACATTGGATTACTACTTGCGGACAACTCACAGACCGAAGCAAAGGGGAAGATAGTAGATGTCTTGACTCATGTCAGCGAACTCAAGTTCCTAGCAGACTTCTATGTAGTTGACATGAACAATCCGAATACTGAAGCCAGAGAAACCGTGTTGCTTGGCCGACCATTCATGAGAACCGCGCAAGTGTGCATAGATGTCGGTAAAGGTATGGTGACGCTACAAGATAAGAAGCACATACTCAGATTAGATGTCATCAATAGAATTAGGTTGTCCGAGGAACCAATGGTACATGATCGGGTAAAGTTCAAAAGCAAAGCACCAGTACCAAAGCATTTTGAGGTGATGCGCGCCAGCCAGAAGACTATGCCTTTGGCGCGCCAGAACAACATAAAGAGTAAGCCACCCGATAAGAAGAGCATAGAGCGAAACCGAGAGCAACATGATACTTGGAAACAGCATCGGAACGCAGATATGGTGCACAGGATGATCATGCAGAACAGAGCTGCGTGACTCAGGGTCGCGCAAGAGTTGAACTGCGCGCAGTCTGGCGCATACGCAGGAAGTAACACGTGAGGCTTCGCGTTTTCTATTACTTTTCCATCCGATCATATTAATTACATTGTATCTGCTGATACTAACACTCTTGAATTTTTGCCATACAGAAAAGGTGATAAAACAGAAGTAGGCAAAAGTTCAAGTGTGGGGGAGGAGATCCGTGCATCATGAGTGCATATTTGCGTCGAGCTAACGATGTTAAACAAAGCACTCGTCGGAAGGTACTTCGACAAACTTAACTTAGATTATTTTCGTTTGTTTTGTGTGTGTTTAGTTTTAGTTTTAGGTTTAGTTTTAGGCCCATGTATTTTTGGGCCATGCATGCATATGGGCTTTTTGTACTATAAATATGTGATGTGGGGTTCATTTTGTGTCACATTTCATTTTCACCTTATCTCACTAAACACAAAAACCCAAAGCCACCACCGACCGCCGCCACTGCCGCCGCGCCGCCGCCACCATCAAACCTAAAATTTCGTGATTTTCGGCTAGAACGTAGATCTCAGTGCAGGTAATCTACTGTTCAAATTTCAATACATTTGGATCAGTTTTGGTGTACCAATTGTCCAGTGGGAGTTTAGATCTAGATCTGCATAGTGCACGCGCGTCAGATAAGGATTGTTCAGTGTTTTTCTTGCTTGCTATTATGTCGATCTGCAGAGACCAGTCTAAGAATTTGGATTTGGAGCTTAAGTATAGGATGTACAGTAGGTGTGAGATTTTGCCTACGGTTTTTGTGGATGAGGAGTTCCTCAGTGAGATGGGGCTCTATGAAGAAGTGCATGCGGCTTTCACCGGAACTGGATGGGGAGCATTTATGGAGCTGTCCTCAGACACGGATGTGGAGGATACACTGGAGTTCCTCGCATCATATGAGGGACTAGCTGATCGGATTCGGTACCGCCACAGGGGCGTGTACTATGAGGCCGCGCCATCACAGTTTGGCGCAGTCATGGGACTCGCGCGCATGCCCAGCACAGAAGTAGACGAACACACTGACCAAGAAGCTTGGGACGATAGGACGGACGGTAGTAAGCCGTATGCAGGAGGAAGAAGCCTTGGAACTGAATTGTTGGATCCGAAGATGTTTTATCTTCAAAGGCTGATCTCGCATTCGATATTGGGCCGGTACAATGGATTTCAGAGGCACGGATTAATGGGCATGGAAATCCTCAAGGGTCTCTACTATGGGAAGAAGGTGCACTACACGCGCCTGCTCACCAGCTACTGGGAAGCGGTGACCATGAAGGGCCCGCTGCTATGTGGAGGCTTGATCACGCATTTTCTGCATGCGCTGCATATGGAGCCGTGGGTTGAGGAACATACTATTGTACGGGCTGAGTACCTGACGCGCCAGAAGATGCACTTATACAAGGGAATTAAGGTTCGCGCGGATGGTAACGCATATTGGAGCTACAGGCCCGGGATAGAGAATGTCAGACCTGCGCCAGAGGTACTGGCGCAAGAGCCAGTGGCGCCAAGAAGGAGCAGGCGCAGATCTAAGCGTGCGCGAGCTGAGTACAGCGCACAAGGCAATGGTGCACAAGTGCAGATTGATGAGCGCTGGGTGTTCAACGCCCAGCGTGTGATGGAATATGTAGCACCCAAGGGTGCTAACTTGGACTTGACGCCACCCAGGGGTTGGCGCGCTGGAGACCCGATCCCGGAAGAGTATGCACTGCAGGATGAAGATCCAATTGAAGAGCTCTCCCGTCTTTTTCTACATCGTTCTAAGTGTTTTGTAATCGGTGTATGAAATTATCGGTGGCTGACTTATTTGAACTGTTGCTTTAAAACTCGTGTATTTTAATTGTCATTATGTTATGTACGGCGTTTTAATGCAACCGGTGTGCGACCTATTTCGGTGGTGTGGTTAAATTCTGGATTGTGATCGGTGCAAATTGCTATATGTGCATGCATTACTATTGCCTTCTTTACTACTTGTGCATAACGTGAGGACACGTTTTTGTTTAAGTGTGGGGGGGTAGTAGTACATCTAGGAGTAGTTTAGATTTTTTTCGTTTTTAGGATAAATTTTTTCGTTTTTAATTTAGTCTAGACAAACTGAATGTGAACATCTCAAGAGGTAATTGTGCGCGAGAAACACTGGCTTGCGCGACCTGTGTGCGTACTCGCGCACCTGTGCTAATTTGTGCATATATGACATATTCTGATTTTTGTTAATTTTTTCAATTTTGTGTATCTCTTGAGTGGAATAAAGAGGGATGTGGAGCTGATAGAAACGTCCTAGAGAAGCAGTCGACCGAACGAAGCTTGAGGATCGGTTGTATGGTTATGAGTATTCGTGGAGGTTGGTACTCGCGGTCAAAGGATAAAAGAGCAAGCTCAGTCACGCAGATGCCGAAGGCAGAAACCCTAATGGCGTGACGAGACGGGAAAACAGACCGTCTTCGCTGAAGTTAGTCGCTCAGGAAGGGGCGCGCGGTTGCAAACGCGTGGCCTGACTTGCGCGCGACTGGTCAGAAGCGAGAGCGGGGAGTGGTTCCATAGCTGCTATCCGAAGGCCATGATTGGAAACCGTTCTAGGGAAGAAGTAGACCCGGACCAGATAAAAGAAAGTATTCAATTCAAAGTTAAAGCTCAAAAGGCCGAAACAATGAAAAGAAGAAATTGTGCAACAAAAGAGTTATCATCTGTCCGTGAAACAAACAGTGAAGCGTCAAAGACGTGAAGCTCAGAAACCCTAAGACGCGGATCAATCACGTATCAAAGAAAGCGAATACAAATAACCATGCAATCGCAACTCAAGAAGAATTCGGTGACCGGTGCTTGAAAAGGACTATCTCCCAATCATCCGAATTGATATGCATTCCATAAGAGAGGTAACACAAGGTTTGAATTAATGACTTAAATCAGTTTTATGTTGTATAATCACAGTTGCGCAGGTTGTGAGAGAGGCGCAGACGTGTGGCGCAGTAAGTCCAAACATTCACGCGTGCATTACACAAAAGGTAAGGAAGCCGGCTTGTTCAGGGACGAACAAGAGTAAGTGTGGGGGATTTGATAGAGTGCTTTTGTACGCTACTTTAAGTCCGTTACACTGCTTATATTCTTACACATTTTAGTATAAGATTACGCTTTTGGTGTAGTTTTGTATTACAGGCTGATTAGAAGAGTTAGAACAAAAACGCAACAAGAAGGCTGAAATTCGGAACAAAAGGCAACAAGGTTACAACAAAGGCCAAGAGACCACTAGCGCGCGAGCAACTATGGTAGACAGCAAAACGGTGACGTCGGCAGACAGCAAAATACCCGGAGCGATGACGTCATCACGCGCAAAGAATATTTCTAAGTTCAGTTTTTGGAGATCAAATATTTCCTAAGCTGATTTTTAGAGATAAATATGATTTCCAACAGATATTCTTGCCTAAATATTCTTGGAAACCCTAGGAGGCAAGGCTATAAATACAAAGCTTCATGGAAATCACAAGGGCGCGATTTTGTAAAGAAGAGTAGAATTCCGGCCGAGCTGTGCGCGCGAGCTGTCACGCGAGCCTGACGACGCACCACTCAGATTTGTCTTGTTATTTTAGTTGTTCCATAATTATTCTTGAGATGTATTCACTCAGTATGAGTAGCTAAACTCACTGAATTCGGTTTGGATTTGAATCTATGAATTATATGTTTTGAGGTCTTGTTCTTAATTTGCATGATAAAGTTTAGTATTATTATTCCGAACTCAATTGCATGATAATTAGGTTAGACAATTAAGCGAAGCCTTGCACCGCAGACTTAGTTGTAGAATCTGTTATCTATAGTTAAACTATCAGAAGTACGTGACTGTGAATGATAGGAGTAACACTAGAATAGGCAATAGCTACCTTGACCGGATTCGTTATTGACTAGACTAGGTTGAATAATAATATCATACGGACCTTGACCGGAATGTATGTGTAGGTTATTAAGCTGTGACAGGACCTTAACCTTACGTGAACACTACATCGTGTATCTTTAGTGACCAAGGATAAACATAGAAATTCATAGTGAAGAATCTGAACCGAGCTCATCTCTTGCATCTTTCTTTACACTTTTTATACTTGCTCTCTGTGTGTGCGCCAGTTATACTTGCGCAACAGTTTTCTTTCTTTTTCTTGTCTTCACTCACAACCCCAATCTTTAGTTTGTAGTTAAAAGGCGACTTCTCACCGTTCCCTGTGGATTCGACCCCAGCTTACCAATACTATACTAGTAGGAGACCCGGGACAAATTTGCAGCACTCAACTACGTGCTCGTCACCAATACTGTACTAGTAGGAGAGTTGGGACAAATTTGCAGCACTCAACAACGTGCTCGTCAATAATACACTATAAGAAGTGATAATGAAGTGAAGCAAACTTGTATCGAACTTTCAAGTGAATGTTTAGTCATTATGTTATGCTATAATACACTATTATAAGTGATAACGAAGTGATTATTCATACAATTGACTCATTTATCATGTTTGTAAATGCTTTAAACACGAACTTTAGAGTACACTACCACTTAGCTTCAAAGTGAAGCAGACTTGTATCGAACTTTCAAGTGAATCGTTTAATCGTTGAGCTATGCTTTATTACACTATAAGAAGTGATAATGAAGTGATTAGTCATACAATCGACTCATTTATCATGTTCGTAAAGCCTCTAAACACGAACTTTAGAGTACACTAGCACTTTGCTTCAAAGTGAAGCAAACCTGTATCGAACTTTCAAGTGAATGTTTAATCGTTATATTATGATATAATACACTATTATAAGTGATAATGAAGTGATTAGTTATACAATTAACTCACTTATCATATTCGTAAAAGCTCTAAACACGAACTTTAGAGTACACTAGCACTTAACTTCAAATTAAAGCAAACTTGTATCGAACTTTCAAGTGAATGTTTAATCGTTGAGGTATCCTATATTACACTATTAGAAGTGATAATGAAGTGTCGACTCATTTATCATGTTCGTAAAGTCTCTAAACACAAACTTTAGAATACGCTAGCACTTTGCTTCAAAGTGAGGCAGACTTGTATCGAACTTTCAAGTGAATGTTTAATCGTTATGTTATGCTATAATACACTATTATAAGTGATAATAAAGTGATTAGTCATACAATTGACTCATTTATCATGTTCGTAAAGCTTAAAAATGAACTTTAGATACACTAGCACTTTGTTTCAAAGTGAAGCGAACTTGATTCGAACTTTCAAGTGACTGCTTAATCGTTGAGCTATGCTATATTACACTATTAGAAGTTATAATGAAGTGATTAGTCCTACAATTGACTCATTTATCATGTTTGTAGAGGCTCTAAACACGAACTTTAGAGTACACTAGCACTTTGCTTCAAAGTGAAGCAAACTTGTATCAAACTTTCAAGTGAATGTGTAATCGTTATGTCATGCAATAATACACTATTATAAGTGATAATGAAGTGATTAGTCATTCAATCGACTCATTTATCATGTTCGTAAAAGCTATAAACACGAACTTTAGAGTACACTAGCACTTTTCTTCAAAGTGAAGCGAACTTGATTCAAACTCTCAAGTGAATTCCTAATCGTTGAGCTATGCTATATTACACTATTAGAAGTGATAATGAGTGATTAGTCTCATACAATAGACCCATTTATCATATTCGTAAAGGCTTTAAACACGAACTTTAGAGTACACTAGCACTTTGCTTCAAAGTGAAGCAAACTTGTATCGAACTTTCAAGTGAATGTTTAATCGTTATGTTATGCTATAATACACTATTATAAGTGATAATGAAGTGATTAGTCATACAATCGACTCATTTATCATGTTCGTAAAAGCTCAAAACACGAACTTTAGAGTACACTTGCACTTAACTTCAAATTAAAGCAAACTTGTATCGAACTTTTAAGTGAATGTTTAATCGTTGAGGTATCCTATATTACACTATTAAAAGTGATAATGAAGTGATTAGTCATACAATTGACTCATTTATCATGTTCGCAAAGGCTTTAAACACGAACTTTTGAGTACACTAGCACTTTGCTTCAAAGTGAAGCAAACTTGTATCAAATTTTCAAGTGAATGTTTAATTGTTATGTTATGCTACAATACACTATTATAAGTGATATTGAAGTGATTAGTCATACAATCGACTCATTTATCATGTTCGTAAAAATTCTAAACACGAACTTTAGAGTACACTAGCACTTAGCTTCAAAGTGAAGCAAACTTGTATCGAACATTCAAGTGAATCGTTAAATCGTTAAGCTATGCTTTATTACACTATAAAAAGTGATAATGAAGTGATTAGTCATACAATAGACTCATTTATCATGTTCGTAAAGGCTCTAAACACGAACATTAGAGTACACTACCACTTTGCTTCAAAGTGAAGCGAACTTGATTTGAACTTTCAAGTGAATGCTTAATCGTTGAGTTATGCTATATTACACTATTAGAAGTGATAGTGAGTGATTAGTCATACAACTGACTCATTTATCATGTTCGTAAAGGCTTTAAACACGAACTTTAGAGTACACTAGCACTTTGCTTCAAAGTGAAGCAAACGTGAATCGAACTTTCAAATGAATGTTTAATCCTTATGTTATGCTATAATACACTATTATAAGTGATAATGAAGTGATTAGTCATACAATCGACTCATTTATCATGTTCGTAAAAGCTCTAAACACGAACTTTAGAGTACACTAGCACTTTACATCAAAGTGAAGCAAACTTGTATCGAATTTTCAAGTGGATGTTTAATCGTTATGTTATGCTATAATACACTATTCCGCAAAATTGCAGATGGATTATTGGAAATGGCTCAACTCAGGCTAACAAATTCTGCTCTAATATAGGAATTTCTTGTCCCAGGGGGTTTCATAACATCAGTATTAAGGAGATCCTCCAGGACCCTAATCTGAAGAGCTTTTTCTTACAGTCTACTAATCCCATTGTTCTGAACTCCTTGAGCTCTTCTTTTATTGTTGAAGTTCCAAAGAAATTAGTATGGGATGGTGATCCTGTGGGCTTTGTGACTACCTCCAACTTTGGCAGAAGTGTTACTCCAGTGCTGCCCATTATAAAGAGGTTTGATATTATATGGCACAGTTGGCTTCCTACTAAAATCTCTTGTTTCTTGTGGAAACTCCAAAGGTCTGCTCTTCCTTCTCATGATTATGTGATTAAAACTGGTGTCCAAATTGCTAGCAAATGTGTCTGCTGCCGGAATTCCAGTATTGAAACAATGACCCATCTGTTTATATGCAGTGATGTTGCTGGGTCTTTTGGGATTTTTTATGTCCTCTTTTTAATAAGCCTAGACCTCAGTCCATCTATCAGATTTACTATATTTGGAGCAGCAACGCTGATTTTTCCAATTTTATTGATTGCTTGGCCTTTGGTTTAGTGGGTTGTTGTTTATGGGAAATATGGATATACCGTAATGAGTGCATCTATGGTGATCAAGTTAGATACTTCAGTAGATGGATCTTTTTGAGATGGTTATCTTTCTTATCCATCAACATTAATGCCCCCATTCCTTGTGGAGCTAGGAACAGCAGGATTTTCGATCTCCTTCAGATCAATCCCGGCCGGAGCCCATTCTCTAGTCCCAAGTGGAGCACATGGCTTCCCAATGCCAAAGGTAATACTTTAAATCTTGCTATTTTTTCTAATAGTAGTAAGTCTTATATGGCAGGTATCATCCGAGATAATCAGGGATCTTTTGTCGCTGCTATGAAATGCATCTCCAATGGTAAACATTATATCAAGTGTTTGCATCATTTTCTTTATGAGTTGCATCTTAAAAAGCAATACTACTGCTGCATCAAAACTTCTAATGCTGACATTGCTCTTCTCGGTAATGAGATCTTGTGTGATTGGGCTATTTATCCCATCAAGCGTATTCTAGTAGCCATGCTCAAGGATGTTGAAGTTTGGCGAGTTAATCCTGCTCTCAATAGGCCGGCTGAGTCTCTATGTTTTGACAAAGGTAAGACTTTTTCACTTCAGACATTACGAATGTTCCTTGGATAGTCTCCAAAGGCCTTGCAGGTGACTTCCATCTCCAGCCCTGCATTCATCATGACCAGCGTATTCATCTTCATCAGATCCCTCTCCACCCTCCCTAAAGGTTTCATAGTTGCTCCTTGTTACAGGTTGTTGTCTTTGGTTCCTTATTTTCTTGCTTTGCTGGTGAGTTCTCATAATGTGAGTTCCCCAATTTTCCATGTAGCTGTTTTTATTCTGCTGCCATCCCGGTTTGTGCGAATCAGTGGATCTTTTTTAGGGATGAGCTGGGTAATAACCCGTTCGGCTTTGGCTTGAGGGTCACGCTCATTCCTCGCTTGTAAGCCATGGATCAGGCTTTTTGATCCTTTCCATCTAATAAATTAATAAATTTAAAAAAAATTAATGTTGTTTAGCAGATCTGAAATTCATCTTTTTAGTAGCCAGCGAGAGCTAGACGGGATATGCGCAGAACTCTGGATTTGATCAATTAGAAGACCATCAAGAACAGATTCCAACAACTAGATCAGTTCTTTTTAAGGATCAGATTTACCCATAAAAAGGAACAATCAAAAACAAAGGAACCAGTAGCATCCCTTATTAATCCAGCTCCTCTAGTTTCCTCCTGCAAGTCACAAATAGCTAAATTAAGAGTATTACCCACAGGATTTGGAGTCCAACAGCTCCACTTCCCCTACGGATTAGAAACTTTCAAGATAGGAATGTTTAGCATAATGTTAAGCCAGCGCGCCTCCCTATCATTTTCAACAGAAGAGGGAATAGATTGGGTGAAAGAAGACACCCATTGGTTGAGGCAGTAAAGCAAGCAGGAAGAGGTTTTGCTATGAAGACTATTGTTGCTTTTGTTCCAAATCCAATAAATACCGTTGCATGCTAGACCAACATGAAGGCAATGACTGAAGTTCCTTTTATCAAAAGAGCCCAACCATAAATTGATAAATCTGTTCAGAGTTAAAGGTTTGCCAAGATGAAACACAGGGGCTATGAAATTCCACACTCCCGAGCCCAATCACCCCTGAAGAAAAGATGATCCACATTTTCTTCGTGCCTATTGCAACAGAGACAGCGAGAGGTGATTGGAATTCCAATTCTTCTGATGTTAGCGTCAGTAGGAATCCCATTGTGAAACAACTTCCGAATAAACACTGGAAATTTGAGAGGAATCCATTGCTGCCAAATACAATTAGCCCACACAGGCTCTGAATATTTTGTATTAAAAGACTTTATGAAGTGCTTAATATTAAAGTCACCAGACCCATTACCATTCCATCTGAGAACAGGTTGGGAGGATGCTCAAAGAACATGTCTATAAAAATTACTCACCTCACTAGGGAGAGAAAGCAACAAGCTGAATCTTTGCAAATCATCAGTCAGGATCTCCCTCACAGTTTTACCGTCGCCATAAAGAGGAACAGGGACTCTGAAATGCCAGCAAAATCTATCAATAGCCAAAGAACCATCCCCCAAATCCCACACAGAATTCTTGCTAAGGTGAATGATCAGATGACTAATAGCATTCAAAATAGATGATCCTTGTTTACCAAGCACAAATCTAGACTTTGCAAATTTCGACCATAAATTATCTTGCTTCAGAAAAGACTAAGCCAACTTTCCTTGCATAGCCAAAGAGGTTTCTGCTAAAGGGCACAACCCTAGACATCCATTAGGTTTTGGTCTGCTAGCTTTATTATAGCTTATCCAGTGAAATTTCTTGTTACTCACCTGGTCCCATAAGAAACTAGCCATCAAACCCTCCATTCTTCTAAGGACAGTACTAGGAACTGGTAATACAGACATCACATGAGTGCCAATAGAGCACAAAATAGATTGAATTAGAGTTAACCGACCACCCATCGATAGAAGATTTCTCATCCACCCACCAATCCTTTTTCTTAATTTTTCAACCATATGCTCAAAGTAACTCACCTTCAACCTCCTAGTACACAATGGAGAACCAAGATAAATTGTAGGCGATTTAGATTCAACAAACCTGGTCAACCTACAAATTTGACCCTTCAGCTCATCTTCAGCATGTTTAGAGAAGAAAATCTGACTTTTCTCCGGATTTATCATCTGACCTGGAATGGAACTGAACTTGTCCAAAGCATCCGTTAAATGCTTGATTGACTGGGGACAATCTTTCGTAAAGACCAATATATCATCAGCATATAACAAGTGGCTAACCTGAATAGCTCCTCGCCTAGTGCTAAACTCCTTTAACCTCCCCTCCAATACAGCATTGTGAAGAGCTCTAGAGAGCAACTCCATGGCAATAACAAACAGGCTAGGGGACAAGGGGTCACCTTGCTTCACTCCTCTAGATGATTTAAAAAAGCCAAAGGATTGACCCTGCCAATTTAATGAATACCAAATGTTAGAAATGCATCTAAAAATTAAATCACACCACCCTTCTCGAAAACCAAGAGCCCTGAATATACCAAGAATGAAAGACCAGGAAATTTTATCATATGCCTTAGACATATCTAGCTTGATCAGAGTATTCCCATATTTTCCTTTCTTGTGCAAATCGTAAACTATGTCATGAGCCAAAGCAATATTGTTCTGTATGTATCTGCCTTTTATGAACCCTGATTGTTCTTCTCTGATTATCAAAGGAAGAAGTTCACTCAGCCTTTTGTTAAGAATACGACAAAGGAGTTTATGATTAACATTGCAAAGACTAATCGGTCTAAGATCAGATATACTGTTGGCCTCTTTAATCTTTGGAATAAGAACAATGGATGCAGCAGACCAAAGGGCAGGTAGCTGATAACCTCTGAATAGCCTTGATCAGATCATCTTTAATTAAGTCCCAAAAATGACGGTAAAAAGGAATAGAGAATCCATCTAGGCCAGGAGCACTGTCAACATTCATCTCCATTAAAGTTTGCTGAATCTCATCATTATCTGGGATGCTAGTGAGTTTTGCATTCATTTGATCCGAGACCATTGGAGAGAATAATCCCATGTCCTCAAAAGAAGGGGGCAGTGTAATCATTAAGCAGATGAGTAAAATATTCCACTGCTTTATTTCCAACCACTTCCTTATTATCAGTACTAGATCCATCTGATCTAACTATATTCATATTCCTTTTGCTCCTTCTAACTTTTGTAGCCACATGAAAAAAGGCAGTATTTCGGTCCCCATCTTTAAGCCAGGAAATTCTAGCTTTGTCTCTAGCCATACTATCCTTTAAATTTAAGGTATCCTCCAACTCAGCTCTGGTCTTTGAGATGCATCTGAATATTTCTTCATCCCACTGATCCTAAAGACTTCTTTCTAGGTTAGTAATCTGATCAGATAGATCCTTTTCTTTTTTCCTTAAATCCCCAAAAACATCCCAATTCCATTTAACCAGAATCTTCCTCAATTTTCTAAGCTTCAGACCAAAATTAACTAGGGGGTTGGCATGGAGATTTCCCGACCAAGAATCTGATACTAGAGTATCAAAGCTGCGATGAGTTTCCCACATTCTGAAATACTGAAACCTTCCCCGAGTGTGCACTATATTTGCCATTTCAACAAGTAGAGGGCAGTGATCAGAGGCAAAGTGAGGCAAATGATTTACCTTTAGATTTGGAAACCGAGCTGCAAATTGACCATTTAACAGAAACCTATCCAGACATTCCCAAATAATGTCTTCACCTTGTCTGTTGTTGCACCATGTGAACTTATTGCCCACATAACCAGCATCACTAAGACCAGATCTCAATAAAGCAGTATTAAAATCCATAATAGCCTGATCATCTGCCCTATTCTTACCAACTTTTTCAGATTGTTTGCTGATCACATTAAAATCACCTCCCACAATCCAAGGGATGTCACTAGAATCAGACATTGAGATCAATTCCTCCCATAGAGGCATTCTATCCCTTCTCCTGCATAAAGCATAAACAAAGGAGCACAAAATACTTGAACCACTATTGTTCACAGTTACTTTACTAGTAACAATCTGAGTACTCCAAGAAACAAAGTCAACCATTAAATGATCCTTCCAGAAATTCCAAATTTTATCATTAATCTGATTACCATGGGCAGAAAAGTGAAAACCAAGAGTTCTCTCTATCCTAGCCAACTGAGTAGACTCCACCATAGGTTCTAATGTAACTAACATGTCTATATTACGAGATGAGATAATACTTTTAAGGCGAGGAACAGATCCCCTACTATTTATTCCCCTAATATTCCAACACAGAATATTAAACATTAATGATTTTGGGAAATAGAAGAGATAGGGTGTACCTCTTGAAGTGTCGAGGTACTAAGATCAGAGATCAGGGTATTCTCCATTGGCTTCCCACTCATCTTAGCAATTCTGCTAGCAACTCCGATCATATCTTGCTTAAGAATACTTTTCTGCCCAGTAGGTAGGATGTCAGTATGTGTATGTTTGGTAGTTGCTTCAATTTCCTTTAGTGCTGACAGGTTGGAAGTAGTCCCACTATCTAGATCCTGAATCAGTTCTCCCTGTTGGGCATTTGCTGAACTAGGATCAGTTCTAGATTTTGTGATTAGATCGTCCTCAATTACGTCAACCCTGACATCTGTTCTCTTTTGAGTAGTACCAACTTGAATCGGATCTAGCAACAATTGACGTTGTCCTGCAACATCTTGATGATCCAGAGGTTCTATTGGATCATTAATTTTAACTAGGCCTGTAGCCAATTCGGCTGAATTTGACTTGCTCCCATCCCCAGGGGGATCTTGATGTACTGGTGGATGAGAAGCTCGTGTGGAAATAGTTCTGCGAGGTTTCCTCTTCGTAACATTTTTCCATTCCTTAGGAGCGTCATTAGTCAACTTAACTGGAATGGATGTACCTTTGTTCCCATCATCTGATAATTGAAGAACCGCTGGTTTTTTCTTCCTACAGTTCATAACATCATGTCCATGAACCTTACAATGAGCACAATAAGACATATTACCTTCAATCTCTATTTATTGCCAGAATCCCTTGCCACCAGGTAGTGAAATCCACACTTTCTCAGGTTACGGTTTTGTAACATCAAATTCAATGCAAGCCCGTGCATATCTCATTGAAGCACATGCTTTAGTTCGGTCATCTATGTCCAGAACTTCGCAAAAGAATTTAAAATAGCCCCAATATATGATTTGTGAAAGAAAGTAGGAGGAAGTCCCGGCAATCGGATCCATTTGATGGCTGATGGGGACTCTCTTTTCGGATCAAAATTAGGCGAATATTTGAATAATCTAAACATTAAGTGTTGTGTTTTCTTCAATGGGCAAGTAAGTGCAGCAGTCATGTCCTCCTCCGAGTCGAGGATCAGAAAATGCCTTCCGTCCCAAATTTCACTCAAAGTAGCCCTACCTTTGATAGGCCAATTTGCTTGGAATGCTTGTCTAATGACATCAATTGAAGCTCTCCCCACAATGAATTTAGCTATCAGAGAATACTGGAAGCATCGAGAGCCTGCCTCCATCTCAGCCGATGTGAAGGGAATTGATGGTAATCCATCTTGAGCACCATATTGGCGGTTTGGAAGTGGGATTGCAGGAAATCTAGGGTTGAGAATCGGCCGAGTTAATGCGGCCGGGAACGAGGTTTTCTCTTAATAATTGGGTCGGTTTTATAGGGTTTCCCCCGCTCCAACAGTAGATAAGGGCTTCGTGGGTGATTCGGGGGATCCCGATTGATAGTGATGGGGATAGCCATATGGCCGGAAATCGATCAAAATCAAAACAATTGCTCTGTCGCCCTGATGATGACGTCAGCCCTTTCTTCTAAAACATTTAAAAGTGAAGCCAACTTGATTCGAACATTCAACTGAATCGTTTAATCGTTGAGTTATGCTATATTACAGTATTTGAAGTGATTAGTCATACAATCGACTCATTTATCATGTTTGTAAAGGCTCTAAACACGAACTTTAGAGTACACTAGCACTGTGCTTCAAAGTGAAGCAAACTTATATCGAACTTTCAAGTGAATGTTTAATCATTGGGCTATGCTTTATTACCCTATAAGAATTGATAATGAAGTGATTAGTCATGCAATCGAGTCATTTATCATGTTCGTAAAAGCTATAAACACGAACTTTAGAGTACACTAGCACTTAGCTTCAAAGTGAAGCAAACTTGTATCGAACTTTCAAGTGAATCATTTAATCGTTGAGCTATGCTTTATTACACTATAAAAAGTGATATAGAAGTGATTAGTCATACAATTGACTCATTTAACATTTTCGTAAAGGCTCTAAACACGAACATAAGAGTACACTAGCACTTTGCTTCAAAGTGAAGCGAATTTGATTCGAACTTTCAGGTGAATGCTTAATCATTGAGTTATGCTATATTACACTTTTATAAGTGATAATGAGTGATTAGTCATACAATTGACTCATTTATCATGTTCGTAAAGGCTTTAAACACGAACTTTAGATTACACCAGCACTTTGCTTTAAAGTGAGGCCAACTTGATTCGAACATTCAAGTGAATCGTTTAATCGTTGAGTTATGCTATATTACACTATTAGAAGTGATAATGAAGTGATTAGTCATACAATCGACTCATTTATCATGTTTGTAAAGGCTCTGAACACGAACTTTAGAGTACACTAGCACTTAGCTTCAAAGTGAAGCAAAATTGTATCGAACTTTCAAGTGAATGTTTAATCGTTATGTCATGCTATAATACACTATTATAACTGATAATGAAGTTATTAGTCATACAATCGACTCATTTATCATGTTCCTAAAAAACTCGAAACACGAACTTTAGAGTACACTAGCACTTAGTTTCAAAGTGAAGCAAACTTGCATCAAACTTTCAAGTGAATGTTTAATCGTTATGTTATGCTATAATACACTATTATAAGTGATAATGAAGTGATTAGTCATACAATCGACTCATTTATCATGTTCGTAAAAACTCGAAACACGAACTTTAGAGTACACCAGCACTTTGCTTTAAAGTGAAGCCAACTAGATTCGAACATTCAAGTGAATCGTTTAATTGTTGAGTTATGCTATATTACACTATTAGATGTGATAATGAAGTGACTAGTCATACAATCGACTCATTTATCATGTTTGTAAAGGCTCTAAAAATGAACTTTAGAGTACACTAGCACTTAGCTTCAAAGTAAAGCAAACTTGTATCGAACTTTCAAGTGAATGTTTAATCATTATGTTATGCTATAATTCACTATTATAAGTGATAATGAAGTGATTAGGGATACAATCGATTCATTTATCATGTTCGTAAAAAAGCTTTAAACACGAACTTTAGAGTACACTAGCACTTATCTTCAAAGTGAAGCAAACTTGTATCGAACTTTCAAGTGAATCGTTTAATCGTTGAGCTATGCTGTATTACACTATAAGAAGTGATAATGAAGTGATTAGTCATACAATCGACTCATTTATCATGTTTCGTAAAGGCTCTAAACACGAACTTTAGAGTACACTAGCACTTTGCTTCAAAGTGAAGCAAACTTGATCGAACTTTCAAGTGAATCGTTTAATCGTTGAGTTATGCTATTACACTATTAGAAGTGATAATGAAGTGATTAGTCATACAATCGACTCATTTATCATGTTCGTAAAACTCTAAACACGAACTTTAGAGTACACTAGCACTTTGCTTTAAAGTGAAGCAAACTTGATCGAACTTTCAAGTGAATGTTTAATCGTTGAGTTATGCTATATTACACTATTAGAAGTGATAATGAAGTGATTAGTCATACAATCGACTCATTTATCATGTTCGTAAAGGCTCTAAACACGAACTTTAGAGTACACTAGCACTTAGCTTCAAAGTGAAGCAAACTTGTATCGAACTTTCAAGTGAATGTTTAATCATTATGTTATGCTATAATTCACTATTATAAGTGATAATGAAGTGATTAGTCATACAATCGACTCATTTATCATGTTCGTAAAGGCTCTAAACACGAACTTTAGAGTACACTAGCACTTTGCTTCAAAGTGAAGCAAACTTGTATCGAACTTTCAAGTGAATCGTTTAATCGTTGAGTATGCTTATTACACTATTAAGAAGTGATAATGAAGTGATTAGTCATACAATCGACTCATTTATCATTTCGTAAAGGCTCTAAACACGAACTTTAGAGTACACTAGCACTTTGCTTCAAAGTGAAGCAAACTTGATCGAACTTTCAAGTGAATCGTTTAATCGTTGAGTTATGCTATATTACACTATTAGAAGTGATAATGAAGTGATTAGTCATACAATCGACTCATTTATCATGTTCGTAAAGGCTCTAAACACGAACTTTAGAGTACACTAGCACTTAGCTTCAAAGTGAAGCAAACTTGTATCGAACTTTCAAGTGAATGTTTAATCGTTATGTTATGCTATAATACACTATTATAAGTGATAATGAAGTGATTAGTCATACAATCGACTCATTTATCATGTTCGTAAAACTCTAAACACGAACTTTAGAGTACACTAGCACTTAGCTTCAAAGTGAAGCAAACTTGTATCGAACTTTCAAGTGAATGTTTAATCGTTATGTTATGCTATAATACACTATTATAAGTGATAATGAAGTGATTAGTCATACAATCGACTCATTTATCATGTTCGTAAAACTCTAAACACGAACTTTAGAGTACACTAGCACTTTGCTTAAAGTGAAGCAAACTTGTATCGAACTTTCAAGTGAATCGTTTAATCGTTGAGTTATGCTATATTACACTATTAGAAGTGATAATGAAGTGATTAGTCATACAATCGACTCATTTATCATGTTTGTAAAGGCTCTAAACACGAACTTTAGAGTACACTAGCACTTTGCTTCAAAGTGAAGCAAACTTGTATCGAACTTTCAAGTGAATGTTTAATCGTTATGTTATGCTATATTACACTATTATAAGTGATAATGAAGTGATTAGTCATACAATCGACTCATTTATCATGTTCGTAAAGCTCTAAACACGAACTTTAGAGTACACTAGCACTTTGCTTCAAAGTGAAGCAAACTTGTATCGAACTTTCAAGTGAATGTTTAATCGTTGAGTTATGCTATATTACACTATAAGAAGTGATAATGAAGTGATTAGTCATACAATCGACTCATTTATCATGTTCGTAAAGGCTCTAAACACGAACTTTAGAGTACACTAGCACTTTGCTTCAAAGTGAAGCAAACTTGTATCGAACTTTCAAGTGAATGTTTAATCGTTGAGTTATGCTATTACACTATTAGAAGTGATAATGAAGTGATTAGTCATACAATCGACTCATTTATCATGTTCGTAAAGGCTCTAAACACGAACTTTAGAGTACACTAGCACTTAGCTTCAAAGTGAAGCAAACTTGTATCGAACTTTCAAGTGAATGTTTAATCGTTGTATGCTATATTACACTATTAGAAGTGATAATGAAGTGATTAGTCATACAATCGACTCATTTATCATGTTCGTAAAGGCTCTAAACACGAACTTTAGAGTACACTAGCACTTTGCTTCAAAGTGAAGCAAACTTGATCGAACTTTCAAGTGAATGTTTAATCGTTGAGTTATGCTATATTACACTATTAGAAGTGATAATGAAGTGATTAGTCATACAATCGACTCATTTATCATGTTCGTAAAGGCTCTAAACACGAACTTTAGAGTACACTAGCACTTAGCTTCAAAGTGAAGCAAACTTGTATCGAACTTTCAAGTGAATGTTTAATCGTTATGTTATGCTATAATTCACTATTATAAGTGATAATGAAGTGATTAGTCATACAATCGACTCATTTATCATGTTCGTAAAGCTCTAAACACGAACTTTAGAGTACACTAGCACTTAGCTTCAAAGTGAAGCAAACTTGTATCGAACTTTCAAGTGAATGTTTAATCGTTGAGTTATGCTATATTACACTATTAAGAAGTGATAATGAAGTGATTAGTCATACAATCGACTCATTTATCATGTTCGTAAAGGCTCTAAACACGAACTTTAGAGTACACTAGCACTTTGCTTCAAAGTGAAGCAAACTTGTATCGAACTTTCAAGTGAATGTTTAATCGTTGAGTTATGCTATTACACTATTAGAAGTGATAATGAAGTGATTAGTCATACAATCGACTCATTTATCATGTTCGTAAAACTCTAAACACGAACTTTAGAGTACACTAGCACTTAGCTTCAAAGTGAAGCAAACTTGTATCGAACTTTCAAGTGAATGTTTAATCGTTGAGTTATGCTATATTACACTATTAGAGTGATAATGAAGTGATTAGTCATACAATCGACTCATTTATCATGTTCGTAAAGGCTCTAAACACGAACTTTAGAGTACACTAGCACTTAGCTTCAAAGTGAAGCAAACTTGTATCGAACTTTCAAGTGAATGTTTAATCGTTATGTTATGCTATAACACTATTATAAGTGATAATGAAGTGATTAGTCATACAATCGACTCATTTATCATGTTCGTAAAGCTCTAAACACGAACTTTAGAGTACACTAGCACTTAGCTTCAAAGTGAAGCAAACTTGTATCGAACTTTCAAGTGAATCGTTTAATCGTTGAGTTATGCTATATTACACTATTAGAAGTGATAATGAAGTGATTAGTCATACAATCGACTCATTTATCATGTTCGTAAAGGCTCTAAACACGAACTTTAGAGTACACTAGCACTTTGCTTCAAAGTGAAGCAAACTTGTATCGAACTTTCAAGTGAATGTTTAATCGTTGAGTTATGCTATATACACTATTAGAAGTGATAATGAAGTGATTAGTCATACAATCGACTCATTTATCATGTTCGTAAAGGCTCTAAACACGAACTTTAGAGTACACTAGCACTTAGCTTCAAAGTGAAGCAAACTTGTATCGAACTTTCAAGTGAATGTTTAATCGTTATGTTATGCTATAATACACTATTATAAGTGATAATGAAGTGATTAGTCATACAATCGACTCATTTATCATGTTCGTAAAATCTCTAAACACGAACTTTAGAGTACACTAGCACTTAGCTTCAAAGTGAAGCAAACTTGTATCGAACTTTCAAGTGAATGTTTAATCGTTATGTTATGCTATAATACACTATTATAAGTGATAATGAAGTGATTAGTCATACAATCGACTCATTTATCATGTTCGTAAAACTCTAAACACGAACTTTAGAGTACACTAGCACTTTGCTTCAAAGTGAAGCAAACTTGTATCGAACTTTCAAGTGAATCGTTTAATCGTTGAGTTATGCTATATTACACTATTAGAAGTGATAATGAAGTGATTAGTCATACAATCGACTCATTTATCATGTTCGTAAAGGCTCTAAACACGAACTTTAGAGTACACTAGCACTTAGCTTCAAAGTGAAGCAAACTTGTATCGAACTTTCAAGTGAATGTTTAATCGTTATGTTATGCTATAATACACTATTATAAGTGATAATGAAGTGATTAGTCATACAATCGACTCATTTATCATGTTCGTAAAAGCTCTAAACACGAACTTTAGAGTACACTAGCACTTAGCTTCAAAGTGAAGCAAACTTGTATCGAACTTTCAAGTGAATGTTTAATCGTTGAGTTGCTATATACACTATAAGAAGTGATAATGAAGTGATTAGTCATACAATCGACTCATTTATCATGTTCGTAAAGCTCTAAACACGAACTTTAGAGTACACTAGCACTTTGCTTCAAAGTGAAGCAAACTTGTATCGAACTTTCAAGTGAATGTTTAATCGTTGAGTTATGCTATATTACACTATTAGAAGTGATAATGAAGTGATTAGTCATACAATCGACTCATTTATCATGTTCGTAAAGGCTCTAAACACGAACTTTAGAGTACACTAGCACTTAGCTTCAAAGTGAAGCAAACTTGTATCGAACTTTCAAGTGAATGTTTAATCATTGTTATTTATTACACTATTAAGAAGTGATAATGAAGTGATTAGTCATACAATCGACTCATTTATCATGTTCGTAAAGGCTCTAAACACGAACTTTAGAGTACACTAGCACTTTGCTTCAAAGTGAAGCAAACTTGATCGAACTTTCAAGTGAATGTTTAATCGTTGAGTTATGCTATATTACACTATTAGAAGTGATAATGAAGTGATTAGTCATACAATCGACTCATTTATCATGTTTGTAAAGGCTCTAAACACGAACTTTAGAGTACACTAGCACTTAGCTTCAAAGTGAAGCAAACTTGTATCGAACTTTCAAGTGAATGTTTAATCGTTATATGCTATAATACACTATTATAAGTGATAATGAAGTGATTAGTCATACAATCGACTCATTTATCATGTTCGTAAAGCTCTAAACACGAACTTTAGAGTACACTAGCACTTTGCTTCAAAGTGAAGCAAACTTGTATCGAACTTTCAAGTGAATGTTTAATCGTTATGTTATGCTATAATACACTATTATAAGTGATAATGAAGTGATTAGTCATACAATCGACTCATTTATCATGTTCGTAAAGCTCTAAACACGAACTTTAGAGTACACTAGCACTTAGCTTCAAAGTGAAGCAAACTTGTATCGAACTTTCAAGTGAATCGTTTAATCGTTGTTATGCTATATTACACTATTAGAAGTGATAATGAAGTGATTAGTCATACAATCGACTCATTTATCATGTTCGTAAAGGCTCTAAACACGAACTTTAGAGTACACTAGCACTTTGCTTCAAAGTGAAGCAAACTTGTATCGAACTTTCAAGTGAATGTTTAATCGTTGAGTTATGCTATATTATACTATTAGAAGTGATAATGAAGTGATTAGTCATACAATCGACTCATTTATCATGTTCGTAAAGCTCTAAACACGAACTTTAGAGTACACTAGCACTTAGCTTCAAAGTGAAGCAAACTTGTATCGAACTTTCAAGTGAATGTTTAATCGTTATGTTATGCTATAATACACTATTATAAGTGATAATGAAGTGATTAGTCATACAATCGACTCATTTATCATGTTCGTAAAAGCTCTAAACACGAACTTTAGAGTACACTAGCACTTAGTTCAAAGTGAAGCAAACTTGTATCGAACTTTCAAGTGAATGTTTAATCGTTGTTATGCTATATACACTATTAGAAGTGATAATGAAGTGATTAGTCATACAATCGACTCATTTATCATGTTTGTAAAGGCTCTAAACACAGA